>APFE031449445.1:67651-117870 GCA_000404065.3 Pinus taeda | reverse complement strand
CCTATTTATTGTTGAGAAACAATGGAAAACCCTTCACATTCCAAAACCTAACCCTAGAAGATGAAACGCCAAATTGTGGGCCTCGTTTTGGGTAAATTGGTACATCAATTTCCCGGAGTCGTAACTTTGGCATACGATCTCCGTTTGACACGTATGATAGCTCGTTAGAAAGATCTATCTGAGAACTACCACTTTGGGAAGGGAAACATTGGTCCATGGACCCATTTTGCCCCCAGAGTTTCCAAAAAGACGTCGTTTAGGGCCTAAAAATGGCTCCGGAAGTTCAGCACCCAAAAAAACTACTAAAAATAGTAAATTGTGCTACAATTACAGAAACTGAAAAACTGAAAGAGACAGTTGCAGGGGTCCAAATGGGATAGGTGGGTGGCCACCAACATCCACCTGGATCACGGTCCCCCACTCCACTCCGCCCATGGTTCTGTTGGGTAGCACACGCCCATGGGCTCTCCCTTTTATTCAGGTGGCACAACACTTATAATTTAAATATAAGCTGACAACAATAATTATTAAGAACTACCGTGTCGCGTGTTGGTAACGACTTGGAATTTGAAACTTGGAGGTCGCAGGTTCGACCCCTGCCTATTGCTGCTCGGACCTTACCCAAATTTTGATGGCCCTCAGGCTGCCATGTGGTGGCCCCTCGCTGGGCCATGTGGCAGCCTGTGGTTGGCCACCAACCAACCAATGAAAATCGCCCAAATCAACACCAATTAAATCATGCCACTTGGCACCATCTAATTCACCGAAGGAAAAGAATGATATGCACAGTCACCCTGCCACATCATTATATCCAATCAGCACCACGTCAGCAGGACACACTGCTGACTGGGCTACCTGCATATTTTTTTTTAATTTGCTTGTTTGGGAAAATGAACAGAACATGTTTTTGGGAGCATACTAACTCTATTTCATGCAAAACGAGTTGCGTCGGATTTAGGATGACAAGCATTACGCGGTTGTTCAGGTTCCACACCAATCCTACAACTTTTAATTTTTAGCAAATTTTTGAGTACCTGATCATTCCTCCCAACTAGAAGCTTTTGGACCCCAAAATATCACTTTCAATTTTTCAGCAAGTGAGGGTACAGTTCCCTCACCTTTCAAATCTCAATCTATTTGGCCATGGAAGGATTTTTTCCTTTGAGCCCACATGAAGGTAATCCACATTCCCTCGTTTTGAAGACCTTGTTCTTGTGTCAAGAATGGTGTCTTGTTGTAGTTCATCAAGGTATTCGAGAGAGAAGTATTCAATGGACATAATTTGAACATTCTCTCCTTGATCTTCAATTAAAGGAGGCTCATGCAACCTTAAATTTTCCACATTAACAACAACATAAATTTTCGTAAATGAAGGCAAATCCAACCTGAAGGCATTATCACCAATCTTTTCCATAATTCTCAATGGACCATATCGAATTGGTTTTATCTTTTTACCTTCTCTTTAGAGCCTCTCTTTGCTAATGTGAAGCCAAACTTCATCATCGACTTGAAACTTGTGATCTACCCGATGCTTGTCATGCCTTTGACATGTACTTGCCCTGGCTCTTTTCTAGTTGTTCTTAAACTCTTTGTTGTACCAATTGGATTTTTTCAATGAACCTTCTTGCTTTGTCTATGTCACTATGACCATCAATAGCAACATCCTTTCCAAAAATGCAATCCAAAGGAGACTTAGGCAAGTATCCCAAACATTCTTCAAATGGCGATGTTTGAGTTGAAAAGTGCTTGGCCCGGTTGTAAGCATGTTGAATGTAATGAAAATGTTCATCCCACAACTTAGGATGGTTGCTACAATACCCACAAAGAATATGTATCATTGTCCTATTCACCACCTCAGTTTGACCATCTGTGTGCTCTTTTTCAATTTGGTGTCAATGAATCCCCACAAGCTTGACTAAAAGTTCCAAACAAAGCGAGAATATCGATCACTAACAATGGATGTGGGCAATCCAAAATGCACCCATACATTCTGAAAAAATAACTAAGCAGTTTGTTCAGCTGTAATTTGCTTTTTACATGGCATCAAAATACACATTTTTCTGAACCTATCCACAACTACATACAAATAATCATGATTCATTTTTGACATAGGAAGACCTCCAACAAAATCCATAGAAACACTCTTCCATGGACGTGAAGGTACTGGAAGTGGTTTTTACAATCCCAACTTCCTATTGCTAGGCTCACTGACTACACACAATGAACATCCTTTAATAAAATGTGACACACTTTCAACCATATGAGGTGAATAACAATACCTCTGTAGATGTGCCACCATCTTACTTACACCAAAATGACCAACAATAAGAGAAGTATGTGCCTCTCTTATGATGTTGACTCTTTCTCCCTGTGGAATGCAAATCTTACCAAGATGGTACGACAAGTTATCATGCAAATGATAATCCAATTCCTCTACTTGGTTACCTTGACTCAAGCTTGCATAAACATCCTAAAAGTCATTGTCTAATGCATACTACTCAATATAACTTTCATGCAAAACATAATTATGCTTGAGTAAAGTAGTTGCACTAATAATAGGCCTAGAAATCATATCAACAGCTTTATTGTAGATACCTTTCTTATACCTTATCACTAAGTGGAATTGTTGAAGGAAACCCATCCATCAAAAGCGCCTTGATTGCTGCAACTTAGATTGAGATTGCAAGTATTGCAATGGCTGATGATCAGTGTGAATTATTGTTTCCTTACTCATCAAGTAGTGTTTCCACTTTTTCACACTTTGCACCAATGCATACAATTCCTTGTCATATGTAGGATAATTAATCACTACACCATTGAAAGTTTTCGAATGAAAACATATAGGCTTACCATGTTACATGAGGATTGTACCCATGGCATAGTCACTAACATCAGTCTAGATCTCAAATGACTGTCTCAAGTCTGGAACTACAAGTATTGGGGCTAAACTGATCTTTTCCTTCAATGCATCAAAGGCCTTTTGTTGTTTCCCTCCCCACTGAAAACCCTTTTTCACACTAGTCAATGCATGTAAAGGAGCTACTATAGAAGAAAAGTTAGCAATGAATTTCCTCCAATATTGGGTTGTTCCCAAAAAAATTATTATCTCAGTAACTGTCTTGGGCCTTGGAAAATTCAAAATGACATCAACCTTGGAGGGATCTATTTTCAACTCACCTCCTCCAACAATATTACCCACGTAAACTAAAGAAGTTTTTCCAAACTCACACTTTGACATCTTTAAATACAATTGTTCTTTCTTGAAGACATCAAGTACTTTTCTCACCTGCATGACATGTTCATCATGATTTACTAAAAATTAAGATGTCATCTAAGTAGACTATAACAAACTCATCAAGGAATATCCTCAACACATCATTCATCACACACATGAAGGTAGCAGGAGCATTACATAAACCAAAAGGCATAACTAGCCATTCAAACAAACCTTGTTTTGTCTTGAATGTTGTCTTCCAAATGTCTCCTTCAGAAATTCTAATTTGATGGTAGCCACTCCTTAAGTCCAACTTAGTAAAATACTTTGCATCTTTCAATTGATCAAGTAAATCATCTATTCTAGGTAGTGGGTAATGGTTCTTTACTGTAATCTTGTTCAATGCACGGAAGTCCACACACATGCGCCATGTTCCATCCTTCTTGGCACCAAAACAATAGGTGACCCACATGGTGAAGAACTTGGCCTAATGATCCCTTTATCCAACAACTCTTTAATTTTCTTTCTAATTTATGTACTTTCCATCGCCAACATCCTGTACATGCCAATGTTAGGAAGAGGACAATCTTGCTGCAATTGTATTTCATGTTGGATTCCTCTCTTGGGAGGCAATCCTTTCGATTCCTGAAACATCCCATCATATTGGTTAACAATATCAACCAATTCAAATTGCAATCTTGAGTAACAACCTTGAAAAGCTTCATTATCAATATCATTCTTGGGTTTGATAATTAGAAGCACAAAATTCTTGCTAGAATTCACTAGTCTTTTCATCTACCCCGCATTTACAAGTGAAAGATTTAGTTTCTTGCTATGGCTCTTACAATGTATTATTATCCACCTTTGAACAAATGGTATTTGTTTTCATGTCTATGGAAGATATATTTTTTGTCATACAGATATGGGATGCCCAAAACTATACCACATATGTCTAATGGCACAACATCAAGTTCCACTTCATCTATGAAATTTGCAGTAATGACGAATTTCAATCTACACTTTCTAGTTACTTGCAATTGTGCATTGTCACACACCCATCCTAATGGGTATGGCTTATGATGTGGAATGGTTTCCAAGTTTAAACTTTTGACAATGTTTTCAGAGTTGAGATTGGCTTGAGAGCCATTATCAAAAAGAGTATCAATTTTGCTATGTTTTGAGATTACCCTTACGTGGAAAAGTTCTATCCTCTTCTTTGCATTTGGAATTTCATTGTGTAAATTTGAAGTACTAGTGCTAGCAATGGAGTCCTTACTTTTTATCCCCATGGCTGTGATTTTAGTTTCATCGCCTGAATCGGATCCCAAATCATGTTGAGTGGTTGTAGTTGTCTTTTTTTTTTTCCCTTGTTGTTGAATTTCTTTGGTTTCATCTTAGGATGAAGCTTCCAACGATGAGCTTCATCATGACCCTCTCTGGAACAATGTTTGCATGTTATTTTCTCTCCTTATTTCTTAATGCTTTCATTTTTCTTTCATTTCCCTTTGAAACCCTTTTCTTTTCCTTTACCCTGAAATGGATTTTTACTACCCTCTTCTAGAGTATTTTTCCCTCTTGCCTCAAGATGAGTGGCTTGCACACAAACCTCATCTAGACTATTGGGATTAAACATAAGGATAGTATGCCTAAGGTAACTATGTAAACCCCCTACATACTTCGGCAACGTGTCTTGTGTTTGCAAATATACACCTAACATTAGAGACCTTCTTCTAAATTATTGGGTGTAAATATAGCACATTTTTACCTTCAAGTTGTCTAAAGTTCTGCCAATTCATGATGGCTTTCTTCATATATGTTAGAAGGTAAAATTGTCATTTAATTGCAACAATGAAATCAGACCAAGAAATTGAGATCTTACCATGTTTTTTATCTCTTCTTGTGTCTTGTTTTCCCACCATATTAGTGTTGCACCCTCCAGTCTCAAGGAAGTTAGTTGAATCTTTGTATCATCATACTCAAGGTTTTGAATTCTACAATAGACCTCCAACTGATGAACGTAATTTTCAAGCTTCTTTGCATTCACTTCAACTTTATACATGGGCAGTCCAAATTTAACATCAAGTTTTAATAGGGGTGTTTTACCAATTCCTTTTGAGGTATGTTGATGAGTATGAGTAAAAGGGTTGTATTAGTGGAAGTGGATGAAGATGTTTGTGAAGATGAAGATGATGGTGGAGATGGTGGAGGTTTACCTCCATTTCCATTACCTCCTCCTCCTGAAGAACCTTCTCCTTTTGGAGGGTTGGAGCTTTCACCCTGCAGTCTTGTATTCCTCTCTTCATAGAGGACTTTCACCATCTTTGTCATGTCAAATAAAGCCTTCCTAAAAACCTTCTCATCCTCTAACATACTTGCAGGCTCTCCTTCGTATCACATGCTTGCTGAAGCTTCAACTACAATTTGAGGTAGAACATGTGGTGGAGATTGTGGCAATATTTCTCTCCTTATCTTTGTCCCAACTTCAGGACCTTCAACCAGCTTTCCTTCTCTTTTGAGCTACAACCTTGTAAGCATCACATTCACTTGCAAACAGTTAAATCCTCCTTGCACAAAGAAAACCAAGAGCTCTGGTACCAAACTTGATCTGAATGGGAAAATTAGTTTTGTTGTGCTAAATTCCTCTTCAGAATATGTAAAAGTGCTTAAGTATTCATGAGGTTAATTGCAAGTTTTATCATGAGTTTTTGAATTTCATGTACAATTTAACATAAAAAATCACTAAACAACAACATACAACATACAAGAACATCATCAAAATAGTATCACAACAACACATGATGAAGGAGTTCACCCCTCCTCGGCTACTTCTCTTTGGTCCAGCTTCCAATGGATTGGCCCTCTCTATTATGCTCAAAAGTGTGAATACATCTGTTTACATTATTCAAAAAGCTCTTAAACTTATTACAATGGCTCCAAAATTCCCAAAAATGTCTGTCTAGCCTCTTTCTGCTCTTGAATTGGTCAAAAACTAAAGAATTTATGGCTTCCCCTAGCTCTTGCACTATTTTCTCTACAATTTCCCTAAAATCCAACACCATCCTACAAATTCGCCTCCAATTCCACTAACCGAGTGTCGATTTTGCCAAATTCCGAGCAAATTTGTCAGATGGATTAAATGCCCAATGCGGCCTATTTTCTGAAAATCATGCCATTGGGGGGGCCATGTGCCCGAGGATAAGGCCAACGGCCCGCCCTTTTCGGTCGGGCACCCATCTGCTCCACCCACGGTTCCGTTGGGTAGCACCTGCCCATGGGTTGGCCCCCGTGGGTTGGCCCTTTTATTCGGGTGGCACAAGACTTATACTTTAAATATAAGCCGACAAAAATAGTTATTAAGAACTACTGTGTGGCATGTTGGTACTGGCTTGGACTTTGAAACTTGAAGGTCATAGGTATGACCCCCACCCATTGTTGCTCGTACCTTACCCAACTTTTTTGGCCCTCGAGTTGCAACGTGGCGGCCCTTGGCTAGGCCATGCGGCAACCTGTGGTTGGCCACCAACCAACCAATGAAAATCGCCCAAATCAACACCAATAAAATCATGCCACTTGGCACCATCTAATTCGTTGGAGGAAAACAATCATATCCACAATCACCCTTCCACGACAGCATACCCAATCATCACCACGTCAGCAATATGGACTGCTGACTAGGTTGCCTGCATATTTTTTTTTTAATTTGCCTATTTGGGAAAACGAACAGAACATGTTTCTAGGAGCATACGGAGTCTGTTTTGTGCAAAACGACTTGCACCGGATGCAGGATGACGAGAACTACACTGTCATTCAAGTTCCGACAAATTTGAATTTTGAACAAATTTTTGAGCACCTGATCACTTGTAATGTAATTTCGTTTCATAGTCATGATATATTACATATTCCAACCTACATTCATCTAGCTATTGGTGTAACCTTGTTTTGGATCATTACACAAAGGTAGGATCCATGGCCTTGAGGTGATGTTTGGATGGTTGTATTGACTATTTGACTTCACTTAGGATCTTGTTTCATCATAAATTAGAGTAGTGTTGGATGAAGAAGCTCAACACATGTGAGGATTAGTTTATTATCATGCATATTTTGGGCATTGTTGAAGTCGAATTGCAAGCTTCTTGTTGACATATTATGCAAAAAGAGATAATAAGTATGTGATGTTTGTGTTTGTTGATATGCATCCATCCTACCACATGGTCTTGTGATCCAAATCTTGCAGGGTAAGATCTAAAAGGTTTGAATGTCGAGATGGAGAAGAGAAAACATACAAATATGCCATAAAATTGATCGCAAGAACATTGATAAAAACGCAAGAACTGAATACATAACAAAAATATGGAGAGAGAGAGAGAGAGAGAATTGGAGAAGAAGGATTCCATTAAAAGGAACTATTACATGCAATAATGCCAATTTTGGGACCTCTCCTTCCCGACCTTCACTCTCTTCCTATTGCTTTCTTATACTAAGGCGTGTTGCTAATGGAATCAACTTTAATTAGGTTTGACTCTATCAATTACATATATATCAAGTCCTCTCTTTTATTTTATTTAATTTTTTCTATGCGGTTCACACACCCACGAGATCGTGACCACTACTTCCATGGAATATTGGTACCAGGCAAATCAACCCGAAAGGATCACTTCCTAACAACTCAACCACGAATTCGAACCCCAAGGTTGTTGAAATAATTTAACTTGTGACCTTTCAATAGAAAATGTGTTTTAATGTCAGGGACTCAACCAATTGAGTTAACCCTTTGGGTTATCTATCAAGTTATCTTTTACATAAAAATATGAATTTATGACTTATACATATGAACTTAAACTATAAGCCCCCCTAAGATTCAGATGGATCCTCCCTCCTTAGAAAATGATGGTCCCCATCATTCACCCTTGTTGAGAAAAGAGGGACCCCATTATGTTTAATGTACCATCATAATTACAACCTGTTGTGAGTCAATGAAGAGAACAATTTTGTGTGGTTAACACATATCCATGGGTTTGTGGATGACCCACAACCATCATGATTACAATGTGCCAAATTCCAATGAAGAGAAGGGTTTTGTGTCGTTAATCCATCATGGTGGATTTGTAGATGAACCATAATAAAGTTGACAATGGTAAGCTTGGATAAATATTTTTTTTGGTTTACCCGTAATCGTGTGTTTGTGGATGACCTATAACCCCTTTTTTTTGGCAATTTCCTGTCGTTACAACTTTGTTGATAACTTTTGTTACATGTGATGAAACCAAATTTCGTCTTAAGAACCATTTGAGGTCTTGAATATACCATTCCATTGATATAATATATGTGCCTTGTAATAATCTTTGGAGTGAGAAAATCATTCCTAAAACTTAAGGTATGTGCGGTCATGTAGCTTTACAGACATGTATGACTTCAGTGGATGATATCTCTCAAGCCAGGAAACAAAATCAAATTCCGTAAAAAAACAATTTGAGCTAATGGAAAATCCTTTAAAATAAGCTATCGTACACCCTTTGAAATTATTTGCAAAGGTCTTGGAAACTACAAAAAGTTGGTTGAAGATTGCTACCTTGTGTCACATCCATGGTTATGCTTCTATGGCGGCAATATCATTGTGGGGAAGTTGAAAAATGGTTGAAATAAGGTTGTCTAAGCTTATAGATGATTCATATATATTTTTTAAGTTACGGTATGGTTACATAAATATGTAATAATAGTGAAGCAAGAACACCAAGAGTAGAGGGTCAAAAATGATGCCAAGGGTTTATATAGTAACATGGGTTGTTGTAGAGGTCATGGAACCTCCATGGGAAGCATGGAAACCCAAAAAAGTTCTAAAATGTTGCAAACAAATGGATGTAGTGAATCCCTGTAAGAGTGATCTTACAGTGGTGGATGAAAATATGAGGGCAGAACACCATGTAATACTTGTGGACCAATTCTGATACTTACAATGTATAGCTCAGTAAATGGACTCGAAAAGTGCCAAAAGGAGGTTTGAGATTGTTCCAAACCTTTGAAACAAAAACATGCTTCAAACCCTAGTTTCCATGGATTGGTAACCTTCTTTGATACCAATGATCTGGATCTTGGGAGGCTAAGATCTAGAAGTCTTGAATATTGAGAGAGAAGGAGAGAAAAAATATAGATTTTCCATGAAATTGATCACAAGAACATTGATAAAAATGCATTAATTGAATACATCACAAAAATATAAAGAGAGAGAGAGAGGAAATTGAAAGAAGGTTTCATTAAGAAGAACCATTACATGCAATGAGGCCAATTTGGGACCTCTCCTTCTCGACCTTCACTCTCTTCCTATTGCTTTCTTATAAAGTGTGTTGTTGACAAAGTCAACTTCAATTAGACTTGACTTTGTTAGTTACTCATCTATCAAGTTCCATTTTACATAAAAATGACTTTATGAGTTATGCATATGAACTTAGACTATAAACCCCCCTATGATTTGGAACATCTTGCCTATTATTTCTTCTTAATAGGCTCAAACATATATTTTTGAGCTTTACATGCATTCCCAAGGAAAATGTATGTCGCCATGTTGGAATCTATTGTTACATCGCATATTGTATGAGGTTGCATTTTGTGATTTTCATCACATTGACGGAGATTTTTTATTGGTTCCTTGGAGGTCTTTGTCATGGGGGAGTCTTAGTTGGATGATTGGGGGCACACTTAACTCTAGATGGATTAACACTAATTTATTTCCCCTTCTCTTATGATGTTGCTATGGTGGGACGATTGATGTTGCTATGGTGGGTAATTGCGGTATATTTCCCTAGGTGATTTAACTTTAAGATGTGACATTTACTAGACATCACCTAGGGGAAATGTGTTTCATGATGTTATTACCCTCATTAATATGTTATTTCGTAATTTGAGTTAGAAGTGGGTGTACTAAATATGATTTCATGGTAATCTAACATTTTCTGAAGGTTGGAAGATGACTTCTGATGTAATAATCCCTTGATGGCGACACATGGTTGGTTAGGATTTATGTTTTGTTGTTATGATGGTGGGGTTTTTCAAAGGAGCTCATTTTTATTTACATGGTCCAACACTTCATTACAATGCGCCCTTCATTGGCACGCATGTTCGTGGTGATTTAATTAGTTGGTGACTATTTGGAGTGAAAATGTGCTTTTATTTCATCATTAACCTTTGTGCACAAATGTTGAGGTTAATTTAATTGCTCAATGTTTTAGGTTAATATCTTGGGTGCCCTACTTCGTTGGTTTCCTTTTCACACATGAAGGGTTTAGATGAAATTGGTTGAGACTTTCTAGTGGTGTGTCTCACTTCTTGGGAACAATGTCTAAGGCATGCGAGATTTTATTTGTTTCTTGTATAAGTAGGCATGCTTTTCTAAGGTTCCCTCTTGTGAGTTAATAGGACATCTTTATGACATGTTTACGAAGGAGTATTTTATTAATCAATTTTGACCACCTTGGCACATTTTCCTACAATACATTTCATTAGAGAGCATTTTATTATTTTTTAGGAGTTGAGGTAGTGACATGGCACACTCTTCTATGATGCACCTCTCCTAGGTGCTCTCTCATATGACATGGATATTTCAGCAACACCTAACATCTTTCGACCTTCATTGGAGAGTGTCTCCAGTTCTTTGACTTAGAACATATATTATCTTATTTAAAGTGGTTATGGAGGGCATTTATTGGGAGGCATGTGGCATACTCGAAGGACCACACATGTAGCTTTTGCATACATTACATGGTCTTGCTACTATTTTTTAGTATATCCTTAGGATGATGCCCTTGTGGAGACATTTATTGTTATTCTTAGAGATTCTAATTTTTTATTTCCTCGAGTTTTGACATGTTCAAACCCTAATTCACCCCTATCTCTTTGGATCTTTTTTTTTGGGAGATGGTCCACTTGCTATTTTGGGGTTTTTACTACTTTATTTTGTGGAACAATCCATCTATATTCATCCATGGAGATGGTTGACTCAAGATTCACATGTGGGTTGGTTACATGCATCATTTAGATCCTTGCTACTTGTGAAGGTTGGTCATGGAGAATTCTACTAGAAGGGAGATTTTATCATTTTATCTCTCATGCTTCTTGGATGGTGCACCTTCCAATCTTTTTTGAGTAGACCCTTGTGCATATCCTCTTAAGTTTGACATTATTTTACTATATTTTGCATGCATCCATCTTGGAAGATGAATTTCATGTGAAAAACATGCATGTTGACCTAGTTTTGATGCTTATTTTTTGTTATATGCCTTCTCTTCCAAACTTTTGATGTAGTTTTTTCTTATTTTTGGAGGGCAAGTTATCTTTGAGATGATTGTGCCCATATCTTGTGACATAGACTTGGGGAGAGATCCACCTACTCAAATATTTTATTATTTCTTTGGCTTGTCTTAGAGTTTGTTAGAAGGATAATATTCTTTTGTATAAGAGAAGAGACTCATAATCTTAATGACGAACTCCATCTCCACTATAATGGTTGTTGAGAATTTGGTGATTGAGGAGCTCTGCCTCTTTAGGCTATGTTGTACATCATTTTGGCAAGCTTAATATAAAATTTGAAATATTGCATCCATTTTATGTGGGATTTTATTTTTTCAATTATTTCACATGGTTAATTTGGTAGGAAAACCTGGTAATTAGTCTCTAAGACCTTCTAATGGAGCATCTCCTATTTAAATAACATAATGTGAGGATTAAATCCATCTTATGTTTATTTTTGTTGTATCATATTTGCATCTAACAAACTAGGTTGTTTCTTGAACCAATATAGCAACACCTTAATGGATATGTTTTACAAGCACCCCTAGCTCTTCAAGGATAGTTTTTTGCATCAAATTTCAGCTAATTAAAGCTGATTCATGGCATGCATAACAATCCCTATTTACTTTACACATTCATGCATCAACTCTCTTAGATCTATGCCTTTTTTACTCCATTTTCCCCAAGAATTGGTAGCCACCCATTTTAGGGTTTTTCATCACCTTTTTATTCTCACAATATTCATATTTTCACCACGTTTACATCCATATGTTTTGTTATGTTCTCACTCTTCATATTTTCACCACTTTTACATCTATATGTTAAGATTGAATCTTCAAACATTACTTAAAACCCCACTCCATACCTTTAGTAATCCTATCAAAAACACCAACCCCACTCGCCCAACCCACTCTATAGCCTTAATAATCTCATTAAAAACCTCGTTAAATTAAACAAAAACCATCCCATCGAAATCCCACACCCCACTCCATAACCTTCATAAAAACCATCCCATCGAAATCCCACACCCCACTCCATAGCCTTCATAATCCCTGATGAGCCCCAAAAATGGATAATTATTTGGGCTCATTCAACCTCCTAATTGGAATTAATCCACCATTCTCATTAGTTTATTGCATGTTTTTGATTATATTTATGCTAATAGAGTGAATTGGGTTAGTCATTATGCCAACAAGTCTAATGTGTGCTTTGTGTAGCCTTTTTGGTTAATTTGGAGACAAAATGGAAGGTTTTAATGAGCACTTGGCAGCCAAATTCGTGGGAGAACAAGGGAGAGGATTTGTAGGAAGGTGTCCCCTTCATTTATGGGCCCTTACCTCGAATTCTCCACCATTAGCTTGGAGTTCAAGGTCCACCAAATCAATCAGCACAAGGGCAGCCAAGCAAGTCAAGTAGGACTGCTGTTAACTACAAGTTTTGGGCAGCCGAGTCCCTAAATTTTAGGAGGACTGTTGGGGTCCTCAATTTGTATAAATAAGAAGGCTTAGGGCCTCATTTTGGTTAGCTAGTAGTTAGTCATTTTGGTTAGCCAATAGTTAGTCATTTTGTATTCATTTTGTAGTTCGATTTTTAGGCAGTAGATTAGCTTTGCTTTCAGCACATTTTCAAGTTCTCCTTGTGGACATTTTTTGGAATGTAACATTTCTTTTGATCAATAAAGATGAATCCAGCTTTGCACCAGCTCTAAATCTCTCTTAGGAGGCTGTAGCTCTTGGGGTTGGGCCCATCTCAAGTGCCCAGTACTTCCTTTGTTTACTTTCGTGTGTCTTTGCTGCATTCCTAAAATAAAATCTGCTATTTAGATCTAAATCTTGTTTTGTTATTTAGGTTGTCTTTGATGAGTAAAATAGATTTTCATGCTCAGATTTAGTTGATAGGTTGTTAACAGAAACAGCTTCAAGAAAAGGGCCAACAAACATCTGTGGTTTCACCTCTCCCTCATTGGGATCAGGAGTTGTGACTAGGATGACTTTGCTGCCCACAAAAACACTCATTTTGCTTTGCCATGCAATCACTAGTGTTTGATTTTCATGTGTAGAAGTTGATTACAAGTTAAGACTTTCGTTTTCTTAGTTGCGTGAGTTAAAATACATGGTTTCATTGCAGGTCACACTTATGTTCATTCTCTTTATTGGCAGCTAGCATATTAGGTCAACATAACTAGGTCTTTGAATTTACAAGTCTTTGTCGGCTCAGATTGGAAAAACGACTTGCAGAGCACCTGTACCATTTCTTCATCTACTTATTCTCCATCAGCACCATCCACTCCCCTCTACTTAGAATCCTTGCCTCACGTTTTCCATTTTCTCCCAAAACCCTAATTTTTGTGCAACATTACTTCAGTCTTCCTTGAACAAACCCCACCATCCTTGCCACTCTTCAGCTCCATTTCCCAAGTCCTTAGGCCATTTTTAGACCCCTATCCTACCTCCAGATCCATCCATGCACCTTCCCTCACTCATCCACCACCTAAAAACCGACTTCCAAACATCCTGTAGAAATTCTGAAGTTTCCTGTAGAAATCCTGAAGTTTCCTGTAGAACCCCTGCAGACTTCCTGTAGAAGCTCACAAGTGAGGTTTCTTGATAGCCAAACCTTGTGAAACTCTCGAGAAACCTCCGAGCATTATTTATTGATATTTCTCAACCACTATTTCCCCTTCTTGGTTAATACAAAGGCATTGGGTTGCCCGAGAACATGCAACATGTTCAGTTTGGGGGAGATGTTGGGTTCTTAATTTGTCATTATTTTGTCACTTCTTAACATCCATTTCATCCATTTCTACTATTCTTTTATCACATTGTTTACCATAATTTATTATATAATTCTATTTAATAACTATTTATGCTCTTGTGGATAAGTAATATTTGTCCTCTTTTATTTATAATAAATTGATGATTATTATGTGTGATAGTGGTAATAATGGTTTATAGATGAAATTTTTATAACATCACTTATGATTATAGCCTCCAATATCTCTTTCAGATTGCAAATTGATCTTCAATGCATAATCAAATATTCCAACTTAGAATTATGATGTAATAGAACGTGATAGTTTTTCATTAGACAGTTTGGGAAAATGAAGAAGAATCTTAAAAATTTGAGACATGGGTTTTGTGCAGAACAGATCATATTAGTTTTCCATCAAGCTGTTTTTAGAAACTCGATCTATATTGGGAGAAAAGCAAGGTTCTTCGATAGATATATTCACAGATTTTCTATTATGGCTGTCTTCCAAATTGCCCCAATTGCAATGACCAAATTTAACTTGTTTCAACTGAAATCATGGCAGAAACATCTCTCAGATTTCATATTGCTTATTGATATTTTGTAATCAACCTTGTTGTAAATTTCCCTTTGCTGTTGGTATATTTAAAAGACACAAATCAGGGAGAATGTAGGGGTTAGGGGAGAAGATAAGATATTAAAGGTTTTTCTAACCTTCAATTATTTCTACCACAACCCTGATTAGGGAGTTGCGCCCGCTGTCATGACCAGGTGTTGCTAACGTAATGCGTGCTTAGTTTCTTTTTAATTAATGTATTTCTTACTTTCACTGTAATGGTTTGATGTGAATGTTACGAATCGGCTTGTTGTTATAGATTAGTTATTGTTGTCATTTCCATTTGCTGCTACAGTTAATTTATTATTTTGGATTGCATGTTTAATTAATTAATTGAACTTTTGATCAATTGCTACATTATGAATTTTCCCCTGCATATATAGTGCATGGTATCCTTGCAATAATAAATGACCCTAGATTGACATATTAATGTGGTAAAGGGTTGAATCATAGAATTCACACTCGGACACCAACATTTTGGTGCCATTGACGGGAAGGCTATCAAGGTGAAAGAACATAACTGACATTGATCTTGGAATCAATCTCTCATCCTTGGGAGAGGAAGGGTTTTCCACTCTACTCCAGGTCCTGAGCTTAGTTATTTTTTTATTGTTTCTTGTTGTTTCTCTTGCTTTTCTTTCTCGCTCTTTCTGATTTTATAGGGGGCTACTCTCTTGTCCTGGGAGGGAAAGAATATTTCAACCTACTACAGGTCTTGAGCTTAATTTTTTCTCTAGTTTTGTATGCTTTGATTTTAAAAGACCCACTCTCTTATCCTCAGGAGGCAAAGCATTTTCTCACCCTGCTCCAAGTCTTGAGCTAAAGTTTTTTTCGCTGGTTTATTGTTTCCTTTTTTTGAATCATATTCTCGTCTTGGGGAGGGAAGAATATTTTCCCCCCCTACTCTAGGTCCTAAGTTGTGTGAATTTTAAATGTTTTAGTTGTGTGAACAAAGATCCAAACAAAAGGGGAAGAGGAAGGCCCTCAAAACTCATGGGTGGAAGTCAAGGAAGAAAGCATCAACATAATTTGGAACCTAGTCAAAGAACTTCACGATATGCCAACTATGGGAAATCAAGACTATATTGAAGACTCGTTTCACTCTATTGTTTGCCTACAACATTACTTCCTACTTCAACAATTCATGGCACCATCCTTAATAGGGAAGTTGGTCTCTCATACCCTAGTATTTATGGACATGCATTTCTCAAATTTGGGTATGCACACACTTGAGGCATTATTTTGAAAATGGTTCCATTGGAAGTAATCTTATACGTAAGTATACTTTAATTTTTCAAGGTAGAGTAGGGTAGTGTAGAAAATAGAATAAATAAGTACATAAATAAATAAATTTCATTATATGTAGAAAGAGTTATGTTTGCTGCAACTTGTTGAGTATATCAATATCAGTGGTAAATATTTGAATTTAATTGTGTATGTAGATGTATTATATTGAAAATCATATTTCTACAAACACTCATCATCGTTTCGAAAAACATTGCTTGGTCATCATATCTTATGGTGTGTGTGCTTGATAAAACCACTGAAATCATAGTCGGCACATGGACCAAATTGGAATATTTTCAAAACCTATTTCTATCCAAAGTATCCCTTTATTTCTACTTTCTAATCCAATTTTAATCACTCAATTTGGATTTGAAACGAAAAAGTTATGACCAAAACATTGACAGTATGTCTAGTAGGTAGCTCAGGAACAAAGTTGGGACAATCAGTGTTTAGACGCCTAAATGACTAAATTTTGGAAACGTCATTCTATGGTATATTACCCTATTAATTTAGTTTGCAATGCAATTTGACTCACTTGATTTTGATATTATATGAGAAAGTTATTACCAAAATATTGACTTTTTGTCGTAAATCAACACCTTTAAAACTATGTTTTTCCGACTGTTCCTTCGCATATTTGACCCATAAAATTCTCCATTCTTCCCAAATATGTTTCTATTGAATATATTTACATGAACATTATTTAATCTAAAATTTGAATCATTTCAATCCGTCATCAAATGAAACAGTTATGCTTAAAATATCAACTGTTGGTCTAAGTTGGGAAATCGAAAATGACTTTGTTATGCAGGTTGTTCTAGGTAAATTTGACATATGATATCATGGAATTTTTAAACCATGCTTCAAATGAATATATCCCTATGAATTCAATTTCATTTGGCTTTGGAATCACTCAAATCGAATGAAAAACAACGAAGTTATGATTTAAATACTACTGGTTAGTATGGTTGGCGACTGCTCTCCTACAGGAAATAAATTAACTCTACTTTGATATTTGCTTTCCATGGATTTATTTTACAGAGTAACTAATTGTTATTTTTTTCATATTTATTGGATTTAGAGAGCCGATGACCTCCCTTCTTCCATGATTACATGTTTTATTGCAGGTAGATGCTCATTTTTTTGCAAGTCCCAGGAGAATAAAGGAGGTCAATACTTTTTTTTTGAACAAATGATTCTTGAAGGCAATGATAATGAAATAATAGATTTTCATCTAAGCATCTATTAAGAAATCTAATATCACATAATTTTGATTCTTTCGAGGTGCCATGGAAATCGATCATAAGAGTTTGTTAGAAAATTATTCCTATTTTATCTCACTGACAACATGAAGACTTGTTCATTACCTAATGGATTCATAACATTAGAAATGGAGAATTGGTTTCTATTTGAAGATCCAAGTCATTTCCACCAAAACATTTTTCAAGTCATATACCATTGATAGATTGTTGTTTCTGGAAACAGATCGATATTCCCTTAGGAAACAACATTGTTACAATCAAAATCATAGCTGTTGGAACTTAAATTATTTATATATTTTTATTTTTTTCAATAAAATTCTTGTTTCTTTTCTGATTCCTATTATGTTTTTATGTTTGATATGTTCAAGGTCACAAGTTTTGTTCCTTCATCAAAATAAAAGGAATTTCTCAATTTTCATGATGTGTCTCCATATTTATCCATTTGTTGCTGAGTCTTATCAGTATATGGTTTCCTCAGATCCATTGGGTATTGTTACTTCGCCACTACTGTTACTCCCAAAAATATTCTAAGTGTTGGATGTTGTTACTCCGATGCTACTATTACTCCTAAAAATTTTCTAAGTGTCAGATGCTGTTACTCCTTGGATGTTCTTACTCCACCGATTTTGTTACTCTAAAAAATTTTCTAAGTATCGAATGTTCTTACTCCTTGGATGTCATTACTCCATGGGTGTTATTACTCCACTGTTGTTGTTACTCCCAAAATTTTTCTAAGTGTCAGATGTTGTTACTCCTTGGATGGTGTTGCTCTACCGATGTTGTTACTCCCCAAAAGTTTCTAAGTATTGGATGTTGTTACTTTGATGTTGTTGTTACTTCTGAAAATTTTCTAAGTGTCATATGTTGTTAATCATTGGATGTTGTTACTGTTCCAATGTTGTTACTCCCAAATATTTTCAAAGTATCAGATGTTGTTACTCCTTGGATGTTGTTACTCCTTGGGTGTTGTTACTCCGCTGCTACTAATACTCTCGAAATTTTTCTAAGTATCAAATGTTGTCATTTGGTTGTTGTTACTCCTAGAGTGATGTTATTCTGCCACTTTTGTTACTCCCAAAAATTTTCTAAGTCTTGGATGTTGTTACTCCTAGGGTGTTGTTTCTCCGCCACTTTTGTTACTCCCGAAAACTTTCTAAGTATCAGATGTTATTACTCCTTGGAAGTTGTTACTCCACAGATGCTATTACTCCCGAAAAGTTTCTAAGTGTCGAATGTTGTTACTCCTTGGATGTTGTTATCTGCTATTATTTTTACTCCCGAAAATTTCAGAGTTTCGGATGTTGTTACTCCATCGATGCTGCTACTCCATGGTGAATTTCTTTTTCTAAGAACCTCATGCTGTTACTCCACCCATACTCATACTCTACGAGGGTAACTCTCTAGGTACGTCTCTGATTGACTACATGTATTTGATTCATGTTTCACTTATAACATGACCAACCATGATCAAGGACAGTCATACCTCAGTTTGGGAGAGAGGGGGGTGTGTTGCATTTAATGGAAAATGTATCGTATTTAATAGCAATGATGTCATGTCGTCATTGTTATTAAAATATCACGTCAAATCGTACATCTCACGTTACTACCATAATCCATAACAATCCATAACCCCCACTTATCCACACATATTGGAACTTGAATCATGCACGATGACATTAACTTGGTGAATGGGGAAATACTTTTAAGTGTTTAGGTCCTCTTGGCTGTAATGATTGGGTAGCTAATTTATCTTTGTTTATCTATAAACATAATCTTATATTTAAGGAATAATTATGAAAATATGATTTCATCATTCCAACTTTCAACTTTCCTAATTTTTCGAGTCTCTGATCTTGTAAAATTTATGATGATGACCACAAAATTGTACTTAAATATTTCTATATCTATCTAATGAACTATTCCTCAACCCCAATCTTAACAAAGAAAATATATTTATCAACTATCATTTGAATGTTATTAGTTTTTTGAGAAGCAAAATTACCCAAGTTGAAAATAGTTACTACAAATTCTTTTACAACATCCCTAGCTCTTAAGGAGCTGGCCTACCACCCGATCTATTAAGAAATATTTTGTTGATTAACAATAACCATAGTTGAATTTTAAACATAAATAGTCAACTGGAGGATAGGAGGTCTCATCACAAGTCGGCCTACCATGATCATAGGTCCTAATAGATTGACATTACCACTATTTGTCACCAAGCCAGGGTAATGGCCTTCAGTCATAAAAATGAAGGAAAAGAGGTATCATCATGAGCTGACTTGTTCAATTATTTTAGCTCCCATGAATGGAATTGTTATTAATTGGTTACCAAGCCAAAACAATGATCTTCAGTAGACATCTAAGTAAATTGAAATAATTTTGTAACCATGTACTTATTTATAATAGATGTGACATTGGTATCTCAATGGGTTAAAAAGGCATCCCTGTCAAGGCTATGGACGCCTGCTGGAAGCAATGGCCATGCCTATGGTGTAAGAGTTAATACAATACTACGATCGACTTGGTTACCTTGTTTTCTCAAAACTAACTGCTAATAAAGCAAATATTGCATATATACGATTTGCTAGAACTCATGGTTCATGGGGTAATATTTAATCAGTTCGTAGATAATTGTGTTTATGGTTTATATGTATTATGGAGTTAAATATTTACTTTACATGTTAGGGATGAAATTTTTAGGATATTTGATATTTGAAATTTTGTATCATCTAATATATCATTCCTTTATTCTTCAAGTTTCATATCTTTAACCAAAGATAGTTGCTTTACCCAATCAATCTCTATTTAATCCTAACTTAACAACACTACTATTATTATGGGGTAGGATAAAGAGGCCTAATTCTGATTCTGAATTCTGATGAATTACTGATTGAGGATACTCATGAGATGTGTTATAGAAATCTTGATGATAGGGAAACTAATGAGTTTGGGGGAAGGAAATGTTGCTACAATTTCTTATTACTTTCTTTCAGCTTGCATGGCTTCGACCTTCCAGATCACTTTCAACATCAACTCAACATACAAATATCAATCCGTACATGCCATTCAAAATTTTTATGGAGGTAAAACTTGAGGTAAAATAGCATAAGTTTTAATTTATTAAAATTCTATGAAAATTTCATGAAAAAAACCACCGAGCATTATTTATTCATATTTTTCAACCACTATTTCCCCTTCTTGGTTAATACAAAGGCATTGGGTTGCCTGAGGACATGCAACATGTTCAGTTTGGAGGAGATGTTGGGTTCCTAATTTGTCATTATTTTATCACTTCTTAACATCCATTTCACCCATCTCTACTATTCTTTTATCACATTATTTACCGTAATTTATTTACCATAAATTATTATATAAATCTACTTCATAATTATTTATGCTCTTGTGGATAAGTAATATTTGTTCTCCTTTATTTATAATAAATTGATGATTATTATGTGTGATATTGGTAATAATGGTTTATAGATGAATTTTTTATAATATCACGCATGATTATAGCCTCCAATATCTCTTTCAGATTGCAAATTTGATCTTCAATGCATAATCAAATATTCCAACTTAGAATTACGTTGGAATAGAACGTGATAGTTTTTCATTGGACAATTTGGGAAAACTAAGAAGAATCTTAAAAATATGAGACATGGGTTTTATGCAAAACTAACCATATTAGTTTTCAATTGAGCCATTTTTAGAAACTCTATCTAGATTGGGAGAAAAGAAAGGTTCTTCGATAGATATATTCACAGATTTTTTGTTGTGGCCGTTTTCCAAATTGCTCCAATTGCAATGACCAAATTCAACTTGTTTTAGCTGAAATCATGACGGAAAGATCTCTTAGATTTCATATTTCTTATTGATATTTTGTAATCAGCCTTGTTGTAAATTTCCCTTTGCTGTTGGTATATTTAAAAGACACAGATCACAAAGAACATAGGGGTTAGGGGAGTAGATCAAATATTGAAGGTTTTTCTTTGAGAATGTAACATGAGACTTCTATATTTTCATTTTTATTAATTCAATATTGATATTCTGATTATCTAACCTTTGATTATTTCTACTACAACCCTAATCAGGGAGTTGGACTCACTCTCCTGATCAGGTTCTATTGAAGTAATGTCTGCTTAGTTTCTTTTTAATTAATGTATTTCTTCTTTCCACTGTAATGGTTTGATGTGAATGTTGTGAATTGGCTTGATGTTAAAGATTAGTTATTGCTATCATTTCCATTTGCTGCTACAATTTATTTATTATTTCAGATTGCATGTTTAATTAATTAATTGAACTCTTGATCAATTGTTGGATTATGAATTTTCCCCTCCATATATAGTGCATGATATTCTTGCAATAATAAACGACCCTGGATTGACATATTAATAGCGTAAAGTGTTAAATCATGGCATTCACACTCGTGCACCAACATTTAGAAGCACCCTACAAGGAGAGGATTGAGCTAGACAATCCTAAGACTATCATTTAAGTTGTAAGGAAATCTAGATTATGTTACCAAAAGTTAAAAAATAGGAATGAAGGTTCCAAATCATGACGAAGGATAAAAGCAAAGCTGGTATGAACATGAAAAGACAAAAATATCACTATTGATTTTTTTGGAAAAGAACATTAGAGGAAGAAGTTTAACGAAGGAAGTGTAAATCAACAGACTCAATATCACATGAAGTCAAAGCCCTTGGAACTGAACAACAAAAAGGGAATAGGAGGTAAAGAATAGAAACTGTTGAAGTGTTGGGGTTGTGGGGATCCATATCCCTTAAGGGACTATCCGCATAATTTGAGATCAGTTCAAAATTTTTAGGCAGTACATGAAGCAACTACGATAAATCATGTGGCGAGAAACATTCCAGAATTAGTATGATATTAGAGGATAAGAAGGTTGAGCATCAATCCACTATGATTGAGATTGAAGGTACTATCCAAAACCAATATTTTTTGTTTTAATTAATATTTGGGTTAGTTTAAGTTATATTAGCCCCGAAATTATGGAAAAATGTAACTTGCAATTAGAAAAGTTTTAGCATGCATGGTTAGTATAGTTAGCAACCAGTACCAAATGAAAATTGACGCATCAATTAAGATAGTGTCATGGGGAATATAATGGTTATTATACATAAGGGAATTTAAACATTCTTCCTTTAAGATCACATGATATATTAATTGGCATGGATTGGCTAGAAAATTAGAGAGTTGTCATAAACTATTTGGAGAAAAATGTAAGTTGAGTAGACCAAAATGGACAACCTAAATTGGTAATAGGAAAACCAAAATGAGTATCGGTCAAGAAAATCTCAGCTTTACAGTTGAAAAGGACTATAAGAAAAGGGTATGAAGTATACATGGTGCTTGTGGAAAATGATGAAAATCAAACAGAAAAAGAAAGGTTCGAGCCTTTACTGGTCATAAGAGAGTTTCAAGATGTTTTTACAGAGGAAATTGCTAAGTTACCCCCTCGTAGAGAGATACATTTCTCTACTGATTTCATACCAAGTGCTACCTCTATGTCTAGAGTCCTATATAGAATGAGTATACTAGAGCTACTAGAATTGAAAATGTAGCTACAAGTGCTACTAGATAAGGGTTATATCATATCTAGTGTATCGCCATGGGGGGTCCTATAATATTTGTCAAAAAAAAGATGGCACATTAAGAATGTGCATTGAGTATATGCAGTTGAAAGGGTAAACTATCAAAAATAAATATCCACTACCCTAGATTGATGACATGTTTGATCAAGTAATGGGAGAAACTTCCTTTTCAAGAATTGATTTAGGAACTTGTTATCATCAGTTGTGAATAAAATATGATGATGTTCACAACACAACTTTTAGAAATTGGTATGGAAATTATGAGTTTGTGGTGTTACCCTTTGGTCTCACTAATGCACCAACAACATTCATGTGTTTAATGAATATCATACATCACAAATATCTTGACATATTTGTGTTAGTATTCGTAGACGACATCTTAGTGTATTGTAAAAATGGGGACAAGCACCAAGAACATCTCATATTGGTGTTACAAAATTTAAAATAACATCAAATTTACACAAAACTTAGTAAATGTGAAGTTCTACAAAAATAGAATTCAGTATTTAGGGCACATTATTTCTAAAGAAGGATTAGTTGTGGACCTTGTAAAGGTTAAGGCTATCTTGAATTGGCCCACACCTAAATATGTGTGAGTAGTTGGTTCATTTATGGGGATTGTCAGACATTATTGAAGATTTGTAGAAGGATTTTCAATTTAGCTTACCCCATTAACTCCTTGCAGAAAAAGGGAATAAAGTTTGAATGGACAACCAAATTCCAGAAATGTTTTGACAAATTGAAACAATTGTTATACTAAAAAATTTAGATACAAATAAGGAATTTACCATTTGTACTGATGCTTGTTTTGAAGTACTTGGGGGTGTGTTGATGCAGAATAATGCGGTAAGAGCCTACAAATCCAAAAAGTTGAAAAAACATGAACACCTTTATGTTGTATATGATCTAGAAATGGGAATAAATGATATACACTCTAAAAATTTGCAGGAACTACTTACTGGGAAAGAAGTTCCTTTTGTTGAAATATGGTAACAAGAATATTCCAATTTAATTTTTCCTTGAATTAAATTGTGAATTAAAATTGAATTTAGTCTTCACAACTACTTGGAAATAATTAATTAATTTATTTTAAATTAATTGGTTGGAGAAATTGAAGTTAGAAGTCTTTCTAAAGTCATGCAAGAGTTATCCCTTAAATTAAGGACATAAAATTGAGTTATATTTAAGTTTTAATTAGTTAACTCAGTTTACTGAGTTAAGTCCAGTTAAATTAGTTCTAAACAGTTTGAGGAAATAATAGTGAGTTAACAATCAGTTGTTGCATTAATGCACTCAACTACTGCTACTCCAGCTAACTGAAGATTCCCTCATCAGAAACTCATGCATGTCTATTCTGAGAAAGACCTAGTTGAGATTAATGTTCAAGGATAGTGTACTATGAGTTTCATGTGTTTTCTTATAAATAAAACTCATGCATGCAGTCAAGGATTCATCCTTGAGGATTGCATAGTTTAGAAGGAGGGTTTTCCACTTGGTAACAGAAAATAATCTAGAATGAACAACGCAAGGAAACAAGAGCTTGGAGGGTAGAGAGGAAGGCTGGAGAGAAGCCAAGATTTCCTGTGAGCATCTATGAGGATTTTATTGAGAGATAGCTAGTTGTGAGAGCTAAGGCTTTATATAATTCCTATGTATTTCCACCATGTATGGTAATACAATAGTGTGGGGTTTTTATATGAGGCTTTCCCCAAAGTATTTTCATGTGTATTATGCCATTGATTCTTCTTCTTCTGGTTATATTGTTCACCTTCACAGTTAAGATTCCACAAATTGATAGTAGAAGTAGGTTATGGTATTATTCGTTGATTTATATCACCTTATTGGGTTAACCTACACAGATTTTCTACATGGTATCAGAATTGTGAATAGTGTACTTAGAAGAGAATTTGAAGTTTGGCGTTCGGGGTTGTAGGTGCAAATTGAATTCATATCATACTTCAAGATTGGCCAATGGCATTCTATGGCTTGAGACTCGAGTATCCCTTGGAAGGTAGCTCGAATTACAGAGCATGGAAAGATATAATGGAGGTTGTATTATAAGGCAATGGCTTGAAGGAATTCATTGATCAATAAATCACAAAGACAACTTCAAATAATGGACAAGAGTTGGCTAAGTGGAATAAGTGTGTGGCGAAGGTCAGATGGATCATCCTTGAGGGAGTTCGAGACCATATTGTCTCGAGTCTCCATGGGAAGGATACTCCATTTTCAATGTGGAAGACATTGAAGGACCTCTACCAGAATAGTAGCAACTAGAGGAAATTGGCGCTCAAGGATAAGCTTCGAAGAATCAAGATGGAGAAGGGAGATACTATTTCCACATATCTGAACAAGCTCACCACCTATAGAGATGAGCTTGGCAGTGTGGGAATAACTAGTGTTAATGATGATATGGTGAGCCTCGTTCTCCTTGGCCTTCCAAAGAGTTGGAATAGCTACCAGGACTTTGTGAATGGAAGGGAGAAACTACTAGATTAGGAATGGCTGTGGTCGGATCTTATGCAGGAGGAGATTAGGAGGAACACACAAGATGGTTCTTCATCCAAGAATGATGATGAACAAAATATGGCCTTGGCAAGTAAGGTAAGGAAAGGGAAGGTGAAGGCTTCCCACTTCAAATGAAATTCTTCTTATGGAGGGAATAAGCGTGACATGTGTAACGTAAGATGATTTAATTTTCACAAGATGGGACATTATGCAACTAATTTCCCATTGAAGAAGTCCAAGAAGGGATCCTCAGAAAGATCGAAAGGTGAGGCACTAGCCTCTCAGTTTGAAATGGACTTTACCCTCATCACATGCATGGTGTCATCGATGATGGGTTGTGTCTGGTATCTTGACAGTGGAGCCTCATTCCAAATGACCGGCGATAAAAAATTTATTCAGCTCCTTGGAGGAGAAAGACCTCAAGATGCACATAGAGATGGGTGATGACAGGAGGTATAGTGTTTCAGGAGTGGGCATGGTTGCTTTTCAGAGGGAGCATGGAGCTCCTCTCACCTTGATAGATGTGATGTATGTGCCTGGATTGAAGAAGAAATTGGTATTGATCATGATGTTGGAGGACAAAGACTACGATGTTGTCTTTAGTAAAGGAAAGGCATTCCTAAGACACATAGCCACAGGTCAGACCAAGAGGATAAGGATTTGGGTGAAGAATCTCTATAAACTAGAGGTAGATGATTGTGCATCATTGAGTACAAAAGAAAAATTGGTGCAAAGCCAAGACATTGGCAAGTTGTGGCATAGGCGGTTTGGCTTGCATCATGGGGCTTTGAAGATAATGCAGTAGATATCTACAGGACTTCCCAAACATAAACTTGAGCAAGTTGACACATGCAAAGGTTGTATCTTGGGAATGTACACCAAGTCTTCCTTTCATGATAGAGACAGTCGAGCAGAGGCTATCTTAGAGCGAGTTCATATTGATTTATGTGGACCATTCTCGAAGACATCCAAAGCGAAGCAAATGTATTATGTGATTTTCATTGATGTCTATTTGTAAATGCTGGATTTATTTGATGCAGAAGAAGGGCCAAACCTTCACAAAGTTTTCTGAGTTCAAAGCTTTGGTCAAGAAAGAGTCAAGGAAGAAGATCAATTCCTTGAGAAGCGGAAATGGTAGAGAATATGTCTCTCAAGAGTTTAAGGAGTTCTGTGCAATGGAAGGAATTAAACGACAATTGACGACACCTCATAACCCACAGCAAAATGGGGTGGCTGAGAGGAAGAATAGAACTATTATATGGGAAACACGAGCAATGCTCCATGACCAAGGCCTACCACTTCACTTGTGGGCTGAGGCATTCAACACAATGGTCTATTTGCAGAATATAAACCCGCATCACGTACTTGGGATGAAGACACTGGAGGAAGCTTTCTCCAGTAAGTGACCAAATGTGGTTCACTTCAGGATCTTTGGCTCATCAGTATATTTCCATGTGACAAAGGATGCATGGAAGAATCTTGAGCTGACAGCAGAGTTGGAGATATTTATGGGGTACACTGATACACCTCACAACTATCCGATGTACTTGCATACTAGTTGGAGGATAGTGGTTCACAGAGATCACAAGTTTGATGAGTAGAAGGCCATGACAGTTTCCCTTGAGAGGGAGCTCCAACTATAGGTTGTGGAGGAACTATTAGTTCCTAAGGAGGAGGAGCCTCAGACTGATGTGGAGTAGCCACATGTAGAGGTTCCAATACTAAAGAAATCCACTCAAATAGAGTCTTCCAGATATGGACAAAAGTGCACGAGAGAAGACGATAGATTGTTGGAGGATGCGAGAGAGAATGTGGGAGCACCATCTTCTCAGTGTAGATAGAGGAGGTTACTTGAGAGGACACTGGATACATGGAACTTGTTGGGTAATGTGTTGAGACTGAGCCATCTTCCTTTGAGGAAGCAGTGCAACAGTTGATTTGGGTTGATGCTATGGTGGAGGAGTATGAATCCATAGTTCGTAACAGTGTTTGGGATGTGGTTCCAAGACTAGAGAACAAGTCAGTTGTGATTTCCTGTTGGCTTTACAAGGTAAAGAAAGCTACCAACAGTAGCATGGAGAAACATAAGGCAATATTTGTTGCTCGTGGCTTTTCACAGGTTGAGAGGGTCATGTTGCTACAGTATATTTCGAGAGAGGAGACAGATGCTAGCATTTTGACAAAGGAATTTCCAAAGGGTAAATTTGAGTTCCATTGAGACAAGATCAGGTTGACAGATAATCCCTTTCTTGTTGAGATGGAGCGTTAAAATACGGCAACAAGAATATTGAAATTTAATTTGTTCTTGAAATAAATTGTGAATTAAAATCGAATTTAGTATTAACAACTACTTGGAAATATTTAATTAATTTATTTTAAATTAATTAATTGGAGAAATTCAAGTTATAAGTCTTTCTGAAGTCATGGAAGAGTTATCGCTTGAGTTAAGGAGACAAGACTGAGTTATGTTTGAGTTGTAATTAGTTAACTTATTTTACTGAGTTAAGTCTAGTTAAATTAGTTCCAAACTGTTTGAGGAAATGATAGTGAGTTAACAGTAAGTTGATGCATTAATGCACTCAACTAGTGCTACTTCAACTAACTCAAGATTCCCTCATCAGAAACTCATGCATGTCTATTATGAGAAAGACCCAGTTGAGATTAATGTTAGGGACAATGTACTATCAGTTGCATGTGCTTTCTTATAAAGAAAACTCATGCATGCAATCAAGGATTCATCCTTGGGGATTGCTTAGTTTTGAAGGAGGGCTTTCCACTTGGTAACAGGAAATCATCGAGAAGGAACAACGCAAGGAAATAAGATCTTGGAGGGTAGAGAAGAAGGCTGGAGAGAAGCCAAGATTTCCTGTGAGCGTCTGTGAGGATTGTATTGAGAGCTGGCTAGCTGTGAGAGTTAAGGCTTTGTATAATTCCTATGAGTTTCCACCATGTATGATAATACAATAGTGTGGGGGTTTTTAGTTGAGGTTTTCCCCAAAGTATTTTCATGTGTATTGTGCCATTGATTCTTCTTCTTCTAGTTATATTTTTCAACTCAATCTTTAAGCTCCACAAATTGATAGTAGAAGTAGGTTATAGTATTCTGCTTTGATTTATATTGCATTATTGGGTTAGCCTACACAAATGTTTCTACACCTTTTTGTGATAGATCATATTAGTTTGAAATATTTCTTTGGTCATCTTGACTTAAACTCTAGACAAGCAAGGTGGTTAGCTTTCCTTAGTGAGTTCGAATTTGATATAAAACACATAAAAGTAAAAGAGAACAAAATAGTTGATGATCTATGTATACATGCTCATTATTTGGTAGGAATTTATATGAGAAACATTAATATAGATTTTTGGGAACAATTAAACATGCATTGCAACAAGATCCTCAATGTTAGGAAATGAAACAGAAAATACAACAAAAAGAAGTTTCGGGTTATGCTAAAATTTTAGAAGTATTACTAACCTACCGAAACAGATTATACATTGCTAATGTGGTCATGCTAAAACAAATAATACTAGATGAATACCACAAGAAACCTTATCCTTGTCACCCAAGATAGCAGAAGATGATAACAACATTAAGGGGAAAATAGTTTTGGTTGAGTATGAAGCATGATGTGGCAGAATAATTAGCAAAATGCTTAGAGTGTTAACAGGTAAAAGTGGAACACCAACATCTAGTCGGATTACTAAATCACTTACCCATCCTTGAATGGAAGTGGGAGGTAATCTCAACATATTTTTTTATAAGGTTACCTAAAACAAAGAATGAACATGACTCTATCATGGTGGTAGCGGAAACTTTGTCTAAATCAACACATTTTATACTAGTGCAATCTTCTTTCATAATTGCTTAGATTGCCAACATTTCATGAAAGAAATATTTCGATTGCACGATATACTAAAAATGATAATGTCAAATAGAGATGATAAATTTACCTCTAAGTTTTGGAGAGCTATGTTTGGGGGCATGGGGACTCAATAAACTTTAGTACTACTTATCATCCCCAAACAGATGGACATAATGAAAGGACAAATCAAATCGTAGAAGATATGCTATGAATGTATGTCATGGATAGGCCTACTAAGTGGGAGGATTTTCTACACTTGGAATAATTTTCCTATAATAATAACTATGAAGCCTCCATCAACATGAGTCTTTTTGAAGCTCTATATGGCAAGAAGTTTCATATGTAGTGTTATTTTAATCAAGCTTAATTGACCAAGACTACAACCATTTAATTGTTAACCCATGGTAGGTCTTGATGTTTCAATGGAGTTTACACTATCTATGCCGATACACTATAGCCAAGAATGAAAACATAAAACAGTAAAGAATGCACTGAATCAATTGAAGAAATTAAATCATTCATGCTGAAATTAAAACAATCTATAGAAATGAAATCACACTTCATGATTACTAGAGCAAGGGCGTGCCACACACTGAACTAATAACCACACTAGCTCATCAACTACCATACTTCTTAATCAAACTATTGTAACATCATAACATAATTCTAGAACTGAAGCAGATATATTCCACAATTTATACAGAAACAATAGAAAACGAGACAAAAAATAATATATAGCTACTTCTACCACTACAATCCCTGCTAAAGAGGAGGGCCCTTCGTCCCTACCACGGGCACATGAATGAACATGAGATTGGTTAAAGAATAAAATGAAAAACAATAAAAACATCACCGCAGTGTCTTGAATATTAAAAGTAATTAAAAGTTACAAGATTAAAATAACAATGCTCTCTATGTCGTCCCCGTACATGAGAGATTAAGTTTCTCTTATAGTTATTACATGCCCAAAATCAAAAATAGATCAGCCATGAGAATCTCATGCTGATCATAAAATAGAAATCGTTATAACCTGTTCCTAAATACAAATTCTATTCAAATACATTGGTTAAGATTAGAACCATTTGGATCTATTACTTTCTAAATAAACAATTCATAACTTCCAATAACTATTGCATGGAATAGTACCCACAACTTTGCCAGCTACGATGCAACAACATCATGTGGTCAAATGAAAGTATGGGATGTAACAACAATCATTAGGTAACAACATCCTTGTGACAATATCTGACGTGTAACGTTGATCACCTTTAATAGCACGTGGTGTAACGATAACATCTGTAACGACATACAGAGTGTAATAACAATCTGTAACAACATATAGAGTGTAACAATAATATATAAAAACATATAGGGTGTAAAACCAATCTACTCCACCTTGATCTGAGATCGATCAATGTGTTCACTCCATAACCTTGTTCTCACAACAAACACCTAAAAAAGAGGAGAGTGTCCAAAAGACTTCGCCAATGCTTACCCTAGTTAGCCACAAAAAGGAATATTGCATCGTTATATTGAACAAAAATGGAAAGATAAAATGACGGTTAAATAAGATGTATATAATGAGAAAAAGGTGATTAACATGTGATGTTTCATTCGCCTGGAGGGAAAGAGGATCAAAATTAGGCAAAGAAAGTGTAGGAAATACGTATAAATACCACACCCAACATCTCCCCCCAACTGAAGCAATTGCATGTCCCCATGTAGAACCTCATCTTCTATTGCTATACCCCTAATGCAAGTCTATAAAATTATAGGCACCAACAGTGCCTTCACCAGGATCCTTGTATCCCTGAGTAGCCATCAGTTACCTTGACTACAATTCTCCTTCATAGTTGCACAAGTGGTAATCCGACTGGTATTATTCCATCAGTAACCAAATCAGAGGAAATTTGAATCTAAGTTTGATCCAATATGATACCAATGTTTGCACCACTTGGGAATATTTAGGTACTCATGTAACAACAACCAAAAAATTCCTATACTCAAAAGGATCTCCTTATTGTAATCCAGTACTACAGGCCTTGGTGCGCTTAAGGCACACTGTTAGTGCTTGAATTTTCATTTATGCATACAAATTGACGCAAATACAGAAAATCCTTCTTCTATAAGTGGTTTATTGTTCCCTGATTCGTGGGATACTCAGGAAAAACTTAAACTCACGTCTCAGTTCATAAACCAATCCTGGTTCTTCTCTGATCCATAATGTTTCCCTTTATTCATTGGTCTCAGCTGATTTCATGGCCAGATGTCACTCGATTTGGTTCCTCATAAAATAAAGGAAGGCCCACAACTAAAAATCCCCCATATAGGAGAAAACACTTGCCACCATCTTTTTACTAATGTATTCACACATTATGTTATGCAAAAACAACTCACAAAGTAATCTTTGTTCATCAAATTCACAAGTACGAAAAATTTCAAGAAAAATATGGGTAGAAGAATCCAAATAAGGTCTTTTCTCAAAGACTACTTTTAACTTAAAAAAATAATAACATTCCCACACAAACATTGGATATGATGGGGAAGGATGCCTGCATCCTAGTAGGTTCAAGGCAAGCTCACAAAGCTTCGACTTATCATTTCTTAGATCCAAAACCTACAACCATAACAGTTGTAGTTTTTCGTTCTTCTTCTTCATAGCTTCCACATGTCTCTATCCTTCCCATTCTTTCTCTCCTCTTCCTTTAACCACTTCTCCTTGAGTGAGCTCATCATCTTTTTATGTGCTTTGAGCGAGATTATTCCCTATTGTAGAGAGAGAATCTATTGCTTCCATTTCTGTAGCTCTCGTATCTACAGCATCCTTCATCATGATCCGGATTTAGACAGGAACGCAATAGATTACGGAGATAACCATAAATACAGAGATGCGATAACCATAAATAAAGAGATGCAGCGGAAATAACACTTCATTTCATTAATGGAAAATACCGAAATATGCTTACAACCAGATTTGGAAATAAACCAGCTAGGACGATGGTAGCTTATCTCTGAGAAGAGATGTGCGGCTACATGTCTCTGAACTGTTCCGAACTTGTGTTACAATGAGGCTCGAAGGCCTATTTATTATTGAGAAACAATGGAAAACCCTTCACATTCCAAAACGACCCTTAGAAGATGAAACGCCAAATTGTGGGCCCCGTTTTGGGTAAATTGGTACATCAATTTCCCGGGGTCGTAACTTTGGCATACGATCTCCGTTTGACGCGTATGATAGCTCGTTAGAAAGATCTATCCGAGAACTACCATTGTTGGAACGGGAAACATTGGTCCATGCCATGGACCCATATTGCCCCTGGATTCCCCAAAAAACGTCGTTTAGGGCCTCAAAACGGCTCCGGAAGTTCAGGACCCAAAAAACTGCTAAAAATAGTAAGTTTTGCTACTATTAAGGAAACTGAAAATGCTGAAAGAGACAATGATGGGGGTCCAGATGGAATTGGCAGGTGGCCACCAATATCCACCTGGATCAGATTTAGATGGGAAGAAAAGGTCCAGGAGAACTATCCTAGAACTGGGAGGAATAAACCAGTGGGAAAACTCTCAAGAAGAGTCAGTGAAAGTACTCAACTTCAACTTGAGGCGGGACACGAGTCCAGAGGCCCAAGGTTCTTGACTATGGCTGGAATTAATTTAAGTGTGAAGAAGAGAAAGTGCTCGGGGAAGGGTCTGGTCGTAATAGTCAGGTTTGTGGTTGGGAGGAGAGACTTTCTAGAAGTGTTTGGATACTAAGGTTACTAGCATTGAACAAATAAGTATGATAGAAAGTTTCATTATAAATTAATATTGGACTATGGAAATCAATCTAATGATAAAGTAGAATTTGTCAATTTGAAATGATGTTAATAAAGCAATCTGAGGAAAGTAATTCCTTGAAAGTCCATTATTACAGAAAATAGGAATTACTAGTTTCGCAAATGAAATCATAAACAATTCATTATGGAAAAACATCAAAATAACAATTAATGCTAGCAAAGTATGGAAAAATATGTTCATTCAATAGTTAAATAGTCAAATGCTCTTGAATATGAAGAGTAGTTTATTATAATACAACATCGAAATATTATGTATGAGATATACAAGAGTTTTGTAGAATGGTCGGTAGGAAACACCATCGGTTTCAGCAGAATTTATATCTAACATTAAACCAACAGTCATATATATATATAAACCATGTTATCAAACATCGAACTTCTGTAGAAATGAACTAAATATTAAAGTGCATCCTATTACAGTAGTAAAATAGAAATATTTAATCTTAAACAGGATCATTCTAGAGAGATTGAACAAAACAACCAATACCTTGAGCAAGGAAAAAGAGTTATTCTCAGCACAACATTCAATTCAGCAAGAAATTACTACACTGCCTTTTAGAAACAATATGACAGATCTTTTAAACAATATGCCAAACGGAATAGACTAAATAAGTTTCGCAATAGCAAATTAAAAGCACAGAGCTACATTTCGAAATGTTCTCGATAGTCGGAGCGTGTTGACATGACCAGAACTTAAAAAAACAACTATCTTGTGTATAAATAGCTTAAAACACTACAATAGAGAAGAAACCCCAAAAACCCTCAGTCGATTAAATCTGGAGCATTCACAAGACTGTAGGTGACATGCATAGTACTCAACCTATTACTGTATATTGATAAATATTTATGACTCTACCTTTATTTCCAGATAAGTAAACATGTTCGTAACTTAAGTTCATGCACCATAAATAAAATATCCAACCTATAAATAAACATGGACGTCGTAAGCTCTTAAGCCTTTAAGGGTAGTGGTCTTATTCAAATAACTATCTCAGAAATTATGTATGAGTACCTCTTACAGAAGCCAAATGCAATGAAGTGAGTATATGTTCGATTCTACCGCATATGCTAAAAGAACGACGCCAAACGAAGAGCTTTTACCTGAGTTGGGAGGGGCTCCTCTTTGAATAGCCCACCTATGTAACAATGAGCAATCTTAATTAAGAAAAGAAAGAAACAAATTAGAATCTAAAAACTTTTAGCAAAAAGAAGACAAAGATTTTCAAAATTTGGGGTTACGCTGATGAGGGATTTACCTTTAGGAAATGGCCCTTGGAACTTAGTGTTCCCCGCTATATCAGAAGCCCTTCGAACCATCCCTCTGCAGTAGAGGCGAACCATTAAACTTGGTACCAAATAGAAACCCCAAGTAGATGCTAAATTCATACTATGCGGACAAATGAAACCATGTTTTATCAGGTCATCGAGGATACTTGCCACCGCAGGGCTAATCGTCACTACCATCTCAAACCACAAAAAGCTCAATAATCAAACAAAAGCCCTCATCAGTCCAAAACATCACATAGTAGCAAGAAAACTCAAAACGACAACAACAATGAGTCTACCAGCTATCGTGCATGAAAAGTTGGTTATGGGATTAAACCCTAAACCCCCTCTGTCGGCATATCGTCTGGCCAAGATCAATGGGCAAAAACCACGACAGTTTTCACAAGTTAGTGGAACTTGTTGGCAGGCACATGCAATCTCCTGATCTATCCTCTTGCCACGTGTTTCTGCATACAAGAGCGAGCTCGGTAAAGTCTAGGCAGGGACCATGTGCACATTAAACCAAAAAAACAAAATCTCCATGCCAATTTGGTTAACTGTGTATTGTAATATCACACGAATTACATATAAGTTTTATCTGGTTCCATGGACTTAAACCTTAAATACATTTAATACTTTCGTAAGCTATGAAAGGTCCTTTATCCAAGGTCGGATATGTGTATAGGTAATTTTTTTCCTATATATTTCATAAGTTTCTTATTTAGTTGTTACAAATGGTATCAGAGACCAGGTTCGTACACTAAGACTCTTTGGGAATAGATATATATTGGAAATGAATGTGTTCTTTACAAAAAAAAAAAACTAACTAAATAAATGTATATGTGAACACAGAGACCGCATCAATAAAAGAAAAGGGTTGGAATGCAGAGGAACCCAGGACCACCCAACCTGTGCGAAACAATGTATGTGAATGCTAATCCTGACATTTGGATACAACTAGGCAAGGAATCCCTTCAATATAATGTGGTGTTACTCGAAAATGTTCAGGAGTTGCGTGCTGAAATGACGAATTTAAGAACAGACAATGAATGATTGCGTTTAGAATAGGAGAGAATTCTCAGAAGTCTATGTAATCGACATAATCAACGACATCCAGATCACAGTGTTGAGGACCGAGAGAATACCCCAACGGCTTAGCATGGAGAGGAAATTGCTGAGTCAACTGAAAAACATGGGGAAGACGAAGAAAGATGCTCAGACAATGTATCCGACCAACGCAAAACCAAAAGATGAAAAAATGAATTGCAAGGAGAATTTAAAAAGATTAAGCCATCACTCTTTGAAGGGGAATCAGAGGAAGCAGCTAAAGCTTGGCTAATTGATATGGGAAAATATTTTCATATTTATCAGTACACAGATAAACTAAAGGCACGATTGGTAGTTTATTAGTTAAGGGGTAAGGCCACCCTATGGTGGGAAGAAATAAAAACAGTAAGGAGAATCGATGAAGAGCAGGTTACATGGAACGAATTCCAAAAGAATTTCAAAGACAAGTATTTAACCGAACATTATTACGACGAAAAGGCAAAAGAATTTCACAAGTTAAGATTGGGAACCTTAACCATGGATGAATATGTGACACGATTCACCTCCTTGCTACGTTATGTGCCTTACATGCAAGAGGAAAAGGCAAAAATTTAGCACTTCATCAGTAGCTTACACAAATTTATGAAGGAGAAACTAGAGTTTGACTACCCCAAGACAATGGATGATGAAGTGTGGAAAGCCCGCATCTGCTACCAGAGAATGAAACAGAAGAATGAAGGACCTAAAGGAGGGTTGAACAGGAAGGGTAGAAGCCTGATCCAAACAGACACCTAAAATTTGCTAGTGGCTAAAATATACAGCAAAAATCTCTTAGAAAATTTCCAGCAAGGAATCAGTCCAAAGCTGCATATTCTGAAAATAGACATTTGGAAGGAGTTACTAAATCTTTCAATGACCAGTAATCAAAACCATCGTTACAATGTTAGGGATATGGAGAACCTCACTATTACAAAAATTGTCCGCATAACGAAAGAACAAAACAACTATCAAATATGCAAGAAGCATCCACGGTTGGAGAAGTAGCAAGGAGCATGCCCAGAATTAATGCTACTTTGGATGATCATCACGCAGAATATCAGCCCACCATGATCGAACGTGAAGGTATGATTGCTAAGAAACTTGTCTCTATGGTGTTTGATCCAGGTGCTAGATTAAGCTATGTTAGTCCTAAGGTGGTAGAAAAGTGTCAACTGCAGAGCAATAAGTTTCTAAAACCATGGCTAGTTCAATTAGCCATTGAAACAAAAAGAAGGGTAATTGCAAAAACATAACGTTGTCCCATAACAATTTCAAGGCAACCCATTTATGTTGACCTTAATATACTTCCTTTGGGTTCTTATGACACTCTAATCAGGATGGATTGGTTGGAAAAATGTTGGTCCCTTGTGGATTGAAAAATAGAAAAATGTCAATTTTATCATTGAATTGGGCCAAAGGAAGGAGCTCCAAGGAATGAAAACCAGTACCAAGTTGCGTCCTATCACTGCTAGTCGACTAGGGAAATGTATCAAAAAGGGCTGTCAAATTTATGCTGTTCAAGTGGGATTTACAAACACCAAAAATAAAATGACCTCCTTGGAAAAAATTCCCGTAATTCAGGAATTTGTTGATGTATTTCCTGAGTCCATTCCAAGCTTACCACAAAAGCGTGATATCAATTGCACCGTCGAACTAATTCAAAGCACAACCGTTATATCCAGTGCCCCTTATCGCATGAGCATACTTGAGTTAACTGAACTCAAAATGGAGTTCTAGGAGTTTCTAGAGAAAAAGTACATACGCCCCAGTGTGTCCCCTTGGGGAGCTCCCGTACTGTTTGTACAGAAAAAGGACGGGACCCTGAGATTATGCATCAATTATTGCCAATTAAACAAACTAACCATCAATAATAAATATCCTTTACCATGTATTGATGATATATTTGATCAACTGCAAGGAGCCAAAGTATTCTTGAAAATCGACTTAAGATCTGGCTATCATACAGTAAGGATAAAGTCGGAGGACATTTACAAAACTGCATTCTATACTTGTTATGGTCATTACAAGTTTTTTGGTTTTTCTGTTTGGCCTCACAAATGCCCCAGCCACCTTTATAAGTCTGATGCATGGTATTTTCCAGCCCTACCTTGATAAATTTGTATTGATTTTCATTGATGACATTCTAATATACTCTAAGAATCGGGAGGAGCATAAAGAACATTTGAGGATAGTGTTGAAAACTTTGCGGGAAAATTAGTTATATGCTAAATTTAGCAAGTGTGACTATTTCAAGGATCATATTCAATACTTGGGTCACGTTATATCAGCAGATGGAATAGCGGTGGGCCTAGAGAAGATAGAAACCATTATGGAATGGACAGCTCCAAAGATTGTCGTTGATATCAGATCATTCATGGATTTGGCCAGGTATTACTGTCGGTTCATTGAGGGATTTTAAAAAATCACCTTTCCAATGACCTCTGTATAAAAAAAGGGGCGCTCTTTCCAATGGACAACAGAGTGCCAGCAAAGTTTTGAATGACTAAAACACCTGCTTATCACTGCACCCGTGTTAAAGGTAGCAGATCCAAAAAAGTCTTTCATGGTTTGCACGGATGCTAGTAAAGAAGGTGTTGGCAGAGTGCTGACACAAGAAGGAAAGGTGATTGCTTATGAATCATGGAATTTAAAGGAGTATGAACAACGATATTTTGTTTATGACCTTGAATTGACAGCAATAGTGCATGCACTTAAAATGTGGTGACACCACCTGTTGGGAAAGAAATTTTTACTTTTAACAGATCATAATAGCCTTACAAATTTCTTCAACTAGTCCAGCTTACATGCTCGATAGGCCAGATGAACAACATTTTTAAGTGAATTCGACTTGAAATGAAACATCTCAAAGGAGAGGAAAATTGAGAGGCTGACAGAGTGAGCAAAAAAGTGCATTGTATTTACGAGGTCCAAATCAGTCAAGTACGCTCAAACATTCGTGAGATCATAAGGGAAGCATCTATTAAGGATCTAGTGTACACTTTTATTTGGAAATAGACAAAGGAAGCTTTGTTGAAAAAGGAAATATTAGATTTTAAAATAAATTTTGACAACATCCTCACCTTGAAAGAAAGAATTTATGTTCCTTACCAAAACCCTGTTAAAGAATTGATATTGGATGAGTTTCACCAGAAACCATGTGCTGGCCACCCAGGATACCAGAAATTGTTTTCAGCCATCAAGAAAGGGTATTTTAGGCCTAGGTTAAGGAAGGATGTTATAGAGTACTTTTCCAAGGTAATCATTAACTGGGAAAATATTTAGGTAATCGGTTAAGTGGAATATATGACTTTTGAATTGACTGTTCTGAAAAAGATTGTGACTATGAATTGTTTCTTTTGTGTAGGTCGAACCGGAAGGAGAGTTTCTGGCATAACCTCTTCGTATTCTCAATCGGAGAGAAACCACCTTGCGGAAGAGAGCCATCAGCGAGGTTAAAGTGCGGCGGAAGCACTTTGGCTCAGATGAGGCCACCTAGGAGGAGGAATTTATGTGGAAAACTTATCCGGTGTTGTTTTTTGAAAGTAGAAAGAACACTGGGGACAGTGTTCGTCATATGGGGGGAGATGTAACACCCCAAGATGCCTAAAAAGTACTGTGTTTACTAAGTTTATCTTTACCATTTATTACTTTAGTTTTACTACCTCATGATATTAAATAATAAATGCCTGAGGCTGGAAGGCCAAGAAACATATATTTGGTTACCTAAATTATTGGTAATTAGGAATCCAAATACTTTAACAAAAATAGAAATTGTTTACATTAATTAAAAGAAACAGTTACAAAGACAGTTACCAATCTGCCCTAAAGTGAGATTTAGATGGGGGAAAAAGATCCAGGAGAACTATCCTCGAGCTAGGTGGAATAAACCAGTGAGAAAACTCTCAAGAACAGTCAGTGAAAGTATTCGACTTGAGGCGGGACAAGAGTCTGAAGGCTCAAGATACTTGATTATGGCTAGAATTAATTTAACTATGAACAAGAGAAAGTGCGTGTGGAGGGTCTGGTCGTAATTTCTAGGCTCGTGGCTGGGAGGAGAGACTTTCCAGAAGTGTTTGGATCTTACAAGTTACTAGCATTGAACATATAAGTATGATAGAAAGTTTCATTATAAATTAATACTGGATTGTGGAAATCAATCTAATGATAAAGTAGAATTTCTCAATTTGAATCGATGTTAATAGAGTAAACTCAGGAATGTAATTCCTTGAAAGTGCATTATTATAGAAAATAGGAACTACCAGTTTCACAAATGAAATCATAGACAATTCATTATGGCAAAACATCAAAATAACAATCAATGCTAGCAAATTATGGAAAAATATTTTCATTCAATAGTTAAACAATCAAATTCTCTCAAGTATGAAGAGTAGTTTATTATAGTAAAACAATGAAATATTTTGTATGAGATATTACAAGAGCTTTGTAGAATGGACGATAGGAAACACCACCAGTTTCAAAAGAATTTATCTCTAACATTAAACCAATAGTCACACACACACACACATACACATAAACCATGTTATCGAACATTGAACTTATGTAGAAATGAACTAAATATTAAACTGCATGTTATTACAGTAGTAAAATAGAAATATTTAATCTTAAACAGGATTGTTATGGAGAAATCAGACGAAACAACCAAAACCTTGAGCAAGGAAAAACAAAGGTATGCTCAGCCCATCATTCAATTCAGCAATAAATTACTACACTGCCTTTTAAAAATAATATGATAGACCTTTTAAACAATATGTTAAATGGAATAGATTAAATAAGTTTCACATTAGCAAATTAAAATCATAGAGCTACATTTCGAAATGTTTTCGATAGCCGACGCGTGTTGACATGACTAGAACTTAAAAAAATAACTATCATGTGTATAAATAGCTTAAAACACTACAACAAAGAAGAAACCCCAAAAACCCTCAATGGATTAAATATGGAGCATTCACAAAACTGTAGGTGCCATGCACAGTACTCGACCTATTCCTGTATATTGATAAATATCTATGACTCAACCTCTATTTTTGGATAAGTAAACATGTTTATAACTTAAGTTCATGCACCAGAAGTAAGAGATCCAACCTATAAATAAACATGGATGCCATAAGCTCTTAAGACTTTAAGGGTAGTGGTCTTTTTCAAATAACTATATGAGAAATTATGTATGAGTACCTGTTACACAAGCCAGAAGCAATGAAGTGAGTATGCATTTGATTCTACGTCATATGCTAACAGAATGACGCCAAAGGAGGAGCTTTTGCCTGAGTTGGAAGGGTTTCCTCTTTGAATAGCCTACCTGTTTAACAATGTGCTATCTTAATTAAGAAAAGAAAGACATGGTTTAAAATCTAAAACCTTTTAACAAAAAGAAGACAAAGATTTGCAAAATTTAGGGTTACGTTGATGAGGGACTTACCTTTCGAAAATGGCCTTTGGAACAGAGTGTTCCCTGCTATATTAGAAGCTCCTCAAACCATCCCTTTGTAGTGGAGGCGAGCCATTAAACTTGGTACCAGATAGAAACCCCAAGCAGACGTTGAATTCATATTATGCAGAAAAATGAAACCATGTTTTATTAGTTCGTCAGGGATACCTACCACCACATGTCTAACCGTCACTACCATCTCAAACCACAGAAAAATCAACACTTGAACAAAATCCCTCAACAGTCCAAACCATCGCAGAGTAGCAAGAAACCTCAAAACGACAACAATAATGAGTCTACTAGTTGTTGGCGTGAAAAGTTGGTTAGGTGATTAAACCCTAAACCCCCTCCGCCGTCGAATCATCTGACCAAGATCAACGGGCACAAAGTAGGACAATTGTCGCAAGCTAGTGGAACTTGTTGGTAGGCACATGCAACCTCCTAGTCTATCCTCTTGCTGTGTGTTTCCATGTATAAGAGCCAACTCGGTAAAGTTTGGGGAGGGACCATGTGCACACTAAACCAAAAGAAAAAAATATCTCCATGCCAATTTTGTTATCTGTGTATTGTAATATCACACGAATTACATATAAGTTTTGTCTGGTTCCGTGGACTTATATCTTAAATACATTTAATACTTCCATAATCTATGGCAGGTTCTTTATCCAAGGTCGGATATGTGTATAGGTTTTTTTTTTTTGTTTTCTATATATTTCATAAGTTTGTTATTTAGTTGTTACATTTTCATTTCTTTTTAAATGAATGGTGTCAAGACACCTAAAAATGAAGTAATGAAGTTTTTATTTTCCACCTTCTTTAAATAAATATTTCATGACATGTAAAAATTTTATGGGTTTTTATTCTTAGCATAGTATGCCATTGGATGCTTTTTGTTTCTTTTTATTCTTAGCATATTTTGCAGTAAATTTTCCTCAAAATTACGCACGAATTTCTTAAAATGGTAAGTTTGAGCTTCATAATCTACACAATTCAAGTGCCCTATTCACAGGGTTAAATCTATTTATGCATTCAAAATTACATTTTAAATCAATCTCACTATCAAATTTATTGATTCCAATAAAAATTACTTCCACCTACTTTGGAATAATTATTTTCAACAAATTAATGGACTTCTATTTTTCACCTCTTTTTGAATGAGTGTTTCATGGAACCTAAAGATAAATTAATGGTATGTTTTATTTTCCACCTCATTTATGTGAATTTTTTCATAACATGGAAAAATAAATTAACAGGCTTTTATTCTTAACATAGTCTAACCATTTAATGTTTTCAATTATTTTCCACTAATTTCTTGGAATTGTAATTAGAGCTCTATAATCTATACAATTCATGTGTCTTCGCATTGACAACATTGAATCTATTTATGCATTAAAAAATATATATTAAATAACTAAAGTTTACAATCTCACGATAAAATTTATTATGGGATTCTAGGCAAACAATAAATACTCTTCACCTACTTTTGAACAAATTTGTTCATGGTAGGGAAAAAAAAAATTAATGGACTTATTTTTCAGATCTCTTTCAATTACTTGTTTCATGACACCTGAAGATGAAGTCATGGAAATTCATTTTTCACAACTTTTGAACTTGACTTGAAATGTTCAGATATGAAGACACCCCAATGCTAAGCAAAACTGTATATTAAACATGTTAACAAATAACAAGTAGGTTGTTAAGGAGAAGACCTAGTGGTTATAGTGGTAGTGGTTGGAATTGATATTGTGCCACCAAAGTAGGAATTAGACTTAGTTGCTAATTCTTCTAGTTATTTATAAAAAAAAAAACAGAATAAAAACTTAACTCTTAAATTCTTTATATCAAAGAAAAAATAAATCTAAACATGGAAAGCATTAATTGTGTCTAATATTGAAGCTCATAATTTTAACCTTTATTTTCTTGAACGATGAAGTCTAATGAATTTTGCCTTAATAATCATGTAATGCTAAGGTATTTATCTTGGTTATTTGTTTACATGTAGTGCGATGATGAATCAAGGCAATGTGTGTCACAAATTTTCAGAGAATAGTCCTTCATTGTGTGGCCATGATCATTGCCCATTGTTACCTAGTTCTCAAATTATACTTTAGAACATATCCTTTCACAAGTGAATATTAGTTTGAGTTCATTTTTTTCTTGCTTTCTATGAATCATGGTTATTTCTTACTAATTACTATTGGTTATTTTCATTACTTTCGTGTTCTCTATACATCATAGTTATTTCTTACTAGTTATTAGTTATTTTCAATATTTTTTTTTGGCTCTCTATGCATCATGGGTATGCCAAAGACTGTATTAGAGCAAGGTTGTAGTTCCTGAGTCATATGGGTCATCAAACAAGTGAAATTTCATGCAAAGGGTAAGTCAAGGGCACCTTTTTGGTTGGAATAGTTTCCTGAAAACAAGAATTTTAAGAAATATTGGAAAATTAGGATTATCCATACAATGATGTGGATTCCATGTGTGTGATGATATGGTGACGGTAATGTTGATATGCCAAGATGGCAGATCAATGATGGGGCCATGGTGGAAAACATTAAGGTGGGGTAGCTGGGGCTGGTTTATGGTATAACATGGTGGATTCCATTGGATATCATGTGGCTACAACACGCTAATAAGTTGTAATAGCCCATAAGTTGTATCATAAATTTTTTAATGTGGTTTTGTAACTTTGCAAAAAATCTCAACACCAATTGGTAAGAGTTGCATTGCTAAAAGTGGTATGGCCCCAACAAGCAATATTGAAGGTTTGGGAGAAATTAACCTACCTCCCATTAAAGGTTCTAATATGTGATTTGTATCCGAGCATTTTATCTCCACCCGTATGTGATATACACACCTGACATACTTTGTTTTTAATCATACATTTAAGGAGTAGGTGGTGGTCCTATTAACAAAATATCATGTTTAAGGAGGAAATGAATATTACTAAATTCACCATGAATTTCTTGTAATATCATGAGTTGAGAACTCCCATTCATTAATGATAATTATCACTTGGATTTGATTCTATATGGTTACAAGGTTCCACTATCTATAAATTAGCGTTAACACAGTAGTTGTCCTATAAGATTTAAACTAGTCTATCCATCTTAAACCTAGATCTTCCAAGTCTCAAGAGGGATCAATTTTATTTGCACTCTAAAAGAGATTTGCATCTCAAGAGATTTGATACCTCTCTAGGCTTGGTAGATCAGAGTTAACATGGATTTAGGATGATTTGAAATTTAATTATAAACAGAATTATAAATATAATTATTAATTTTATGGTTTTTATTTTACTTTAATTCTGACATCTCCATATATCCAACATTACAAAAAAAAATATACATGTATACAAGATTAATTGATATTAAAGCATAAGGTTGCATTAGATACTCATTACATTAATTTTAATTATGTGCATGAGATATTCATTACATTAAATAAGGTATGATGAGAGCTGAGACTTGTAACTTGGTGAAAACTAAATGTGTCTTATGTTATGACCCGCTTTCGTTAACTCGCCTAGTGACTATACACCAACCTAGATGGGGTTACATCAACATTGGTTCACTGAGGATGGCATCGAACTCTCTAGAATCATTCTCAACCCTACACTTGTCACTACAGATCTTGAACTCAACAGCCTAATCGAAAATCCTTCTTACAACCCTAGGATTGGCGGTCTAGATGCAAAGGAGGTCATTGAGGAATTAGATCTTCAAGTCCAATGACCACAAATTCCTGGGAATATGCATCTCGGGTAAACATCCTTCTTTCACCAGTAAAATCCTGACTGTGTTTCCTTGGGTTATTGATAAGTTCTCATATTAGGGCACATTTCTTCGGCTAATCGAACTTTTTTCTTGTATCCCTATTTTCATTGTACCTAGGTTTTCAACCTTCTCACTTGGAGATTGTTTTCTTGTATTGACAAGTGAGGTCCATGTTTGTTGTGAACATTACTTGCGATAACAGAATCTCAGGTTACCAATTGATTATTTTCTTCATTTCCAGGTTGGAAACTGAGCCATTATTGGTTGGAACCTTTGTTCCAGAAAGCGTTGCTTCAACCATATTTTGAGTCTTATGAATTCAGGTAGTTTGTTAGGATTAAGGGTTTTCTGGTTGGGTACCTTCTGAGGTTGGCTTTATGCTCTAAATTATGGCTACGTCCTGATTTCTCTTAGAGTTATTTTTATGTAATATTGAATACATGGTGCAGCCATGCTTTACCAACCTGTAATTTTCATTGTAAATGTGTTCATTGTTTAAATAACTCATAGTTTATCTTGAGGGTTAAATAATTCGTATTGGGTGTTAGAATGCAATATTTTGTTGTAGAATAAACATGGTCGTCAATCAAAGCTATTCTTGCTCCAAATTATTCTTAGTATGCATTTCTTGTTTACTTACTTATACCCACTCTCTTGTAAATTTTGGGTAAGAATATTTTTTGTGGTCTTTTATCATCGTGATACCAACTTTGAACCACTTACATTGGTTGTTAAAATGATTCTATTTAGTATATTTACTTCTATAGTCTAAGTTCATAATGATAAATATTGAGTTTTTACCTTTTTTTGTAACTACAATGATACCGAGTAGCTTGAGGGATTGTTCTTGGGCTTCTAGAAGATGTTTAGGCCCAAGAAATAACCTTCGAACTCCCAGATCTTCTATTTTTTTAGATGGGTTTTTATATGGAAGCTATGAGCAAAATTCTCCATGAGATTACCCTTTTCTCAAAACTTGCTAGACATGATTAAGTTTGTTCCCATTTCAGCCCTTTCTGGCATGAGATCTTGTGTAGTTTCTAACAGTAAACCCTTGGCCAAATTCCTTCTAGATTTTATTTTCTGCTTATACTTACAACAACAACTATCTAAACCCACCCATAATGTGGGTATAGAGTTCATCAATGATTATAAGAAAAAAAAGGGTTAAGTATACTCATTCTTTTAGGGTGTTCACCATTTCATGAATGGAGCTCAAGAGAGCATTTACAACATGCTTAATTCAATCTACTAATAATATTTAAAATAGCATGTACAATACACAGTTATTTTTACTCTTTCTATCTACTAGAAGCATTTAAAATAGCATGTACAATACACATCATTTTCTCTTTTTATCTACTAGCAACATTCAAAACAACATTGCATACCAGTACATATTCTCTAAGTTACGGAAATATGCTTTCACAAGAGTTCACATCCACATGAAGAAGAGGTTTCCTACCTGCCAATGAAATCAGTCCAGAGACTACATCTCCCCTTGAGATAACCTTACATGTAGGGTAATTTTTAGGAAAACACTAAACAAAACTTCTCCCTACGACTATTTGTTCCCAACTAGACTTAGTCAAGGACAATTTGCATTCAAGAATATTCCTCAGGCCAACTAGTAGGAAAAAGGGAAATAGGTCTCATAAAACAGTCTTTTCAACTTCTGCGATTCTTCCACTTCAGACCACCTCACGTTCATTAACCCTCTCGGTTTTTCCTTCTTTCATTTTAACCTTATCCTTGAAAGGCAGGTAACCTCCTAAACCTCACAGGTGATTTCATTTAACCTTCCTCTTCATGTGGTTCCTTCTTGCGTAAACATTCAATTTCCATCATATAAACAAATATTGCCTACTTAACATTATACCTTTACATGGTCTGCAAGGCAATATATTGTAACCACAATAAAAAGAAAATATTTACGAGTTACCAAGGGATGTGTCATCTTCCCCTCCTTGAGAAAAACATTGTCCCAATTTGTCATGGCCTTAGAACAGGCTTGGGTATGCTTTCTCCATAAATTTCTCATTTTCCCACGTAGCCTCTTCTGAATTAAAGTGCTTCCACTTCACTTTAACCTGGGTGATAGCTTTCTTCCATAGTATTACTTCTCTTCGATTGAGTATATGCAAAGCTTCAATCAGGAATTCTCCATCTAGTTCTACCTGTACATTCACCGTTAACAATCATTATTAGTCTTATTTATTAACATAATCTATAATATTTATACATATACACATTTGCAATTCTTACCTATATGTTTTTCAAATCATTGAAATGTCTAGGATCATATATGTATTCTTTTAGTAACAAGGCATGAAATGCATTATGAACACATATGTGGCTAGGCAAGGCTAATTGTTATGCCACATGCCCAACCTGGACTAAAATCTGAAATGGGCCACAAAACTAGGGGGGAAATTTGGCACAACCTCCCCAACATAGAGTCCTCTTCTTAGGATTGACTCTCACATATATTTGTTTCCCTACTTGAAATTCTTGAGAACTTCACTTTGTATTTACATACATGTTTTGTCTATCTCAAGTAGATTTTAAGTTTCTCCTCACTTTCCTTACTGCCTCTTCCATTTCCTTTAGTAAGTCAAGTCCCAACATCAACTTATCTTCCAGACCACTCCAATTAACATGTGTTCTGCACATGTTCCCATATAATACCTCAAACATAGTCATATTTAGATAGGTATGATAGTTATTATTGTAAGCAAATTCTACCAAGTGAATATAGTCCTCCCACTTAGTTGGTTGTTGCTTTACATGCATTCTTAAAATATCCTCGATCACCTGATGTACTTTTTCGATCTTCCTGTCTATTTGAGGGTGGTAAGTAGTACGAAACTGTACCTGAGTACCTAACCCATTGAATAAAACTTTCCAAAAGGAAAATGTAAATTTCAAATCTCTATCTGAAATTACTACTTTTCATAGCCCATGCAACTTGAAAACATCTTTCATAAATATGTTAGCAATTTGAACTATTTTGTAGGTATATTATACTAGAATGAAATGAGAAAACTTACTCAATTTATCAACCACTACCATTATAGAGTCATTTTTACTTTTTGTTTTAGGTAGAGCCATAATAAAATCCAAAGTAATAGTCTCCCATTTACACTTGGGAATAGGTAACGGGTGGAGCAATCCATCCAGATGTTGGTGTTTTGCCTTCACCTGTTGACATTCCAAACATTTAGAAAAGTATACATTTACCTCTTTCTTCATATATGGCCAAAAATATTCCTTCCTTAAGGCATAAATTAATTTCTAGTATCCTGGGTGAGTAACACAAGGGATTTTTTTATATTCATCAAGAATTAATTGTTTAATGTTTGTCTAGTTAGGAATATACATTATGTTCCAGTAACTTGACAATTTTCCCTTATTTATCCCATATCTAATACGACGTTCACTACTATTTGGTTTCCTTTCTTGCTTCCATAAAATTTGATACTCTAGATCCCTCGAAGCAGCCTCCTTAATATGTTCCTTGAAAGAAGTTTTAGCTTCACTAACTCAAATTTCAAACACAAAATTCAATTTTCTACTCAAAGTGTCAGCTACCTGGTTCTCGTTTCCTTTCAAATTCTTAATTCTAACTCAAATTCACTTAGGAAGGTAATCCAATGGGCTTTTCGATCATTCAGAGTAGGGTTTTTAAAATAATTTGTTAGGCTATTATGGTCTGTCATTAGTATGAATCTTTTCCCAAGAAGATAGTGTCGCCACATTTTTATGGTCTGTATTATTGTTGCTAACTCTAAATCATAAGCTAAGTACTTTTCTTCATGCTCCTTGAACTTTTGAGATTCATATGCCACAACCAAACCTTCTGGGATTAGTACTCCCCCTACACGCTCCATTGTTGGCCCTTTCGGTATCAATCCGCAGAGCGTGGACTAAAGTCTCACCCGAAGCAGTATTGGGGGATGTAGGAACCAAGTTTCTACACCGTGAGATGGTTTTGATGTTGGTTATATGCACTAACCTTCCTTCACGCAGATTGATAAGCCTTTTAGGCCTTATCAAAGTATTTCCTTTATTCGTTCTTGAAGCATCCACGAAAGCTTATAATCGTCCTTTGCAGACCGTAAATAGATAGATCAAGCACTTACGCGCCTCTGTAATTACTCTTACCTCTGTATCTACCCAAATTTGCTTAAGTATTGGTTACTTTAACATGCATTGCGGTTAGTTTCACAGAAACAGATATCTCTAATTGTGGTCATATAAAATAGAGAAATATATAGATTCACGCATCAGAGTAGCATTAAAACATAAACCGAGTATTCAACATAACATAATCGCATGCAATGAATAGAAGTAAAATACACATGTAATCACTACAAGAAAATAGGTCATTGGTGAGGGTCATGCCTATGATGGACCTTTAAGGTCACCAATGTCACATATGGTGACGGTCTTTAAAAAAGCATTGTTGTAAGTGTATATAGTGATGGTCCTTTAAGGTTTGTCACCAAAGCCATTTTCAATGACACTTTTGGTGAGGGTCGTTAAAAGCCCGTCACTAATTCTCTTTTTGGTGACACTTTTGGTGATGGTCGTTAAAGGCCCATCACTAATTCTCTCTTTGGTGACACTTCTAGTGACGATCTTTTATTGATCGTCACTAATGATCTTTTGGGTTAATTTTGGTGATGATCAATAAATGCTTATCATCATTGATCATTCCAACGATTTTTTGATGATGCTTCATGCCTGTGACTGACCTGTAAGGTCCATCACCAATGTCACATATGGTGGCGGTCTTTAAAAAATCATTGTTGTAAGTGTATATAGTGAGGGTCCTTTAAGGTTTGTCACCAAATTCATTTTCAATGACACTTTGGTGAGGGTTGTTAAAGGCCGGTCACTAGTTCTCTGTTAGGCCCCTATACTACTAGTGTAGCCCCTTATTATTATTAGTACAACCCACTTATTATATTTATGTACCCATGTAGTGCCCATATTGTTACTATTGTGCCCCATAAAAGCCCATTATTGTTATTATTGTGCCCCTATATTATTATTGTTATGTCGGCTCTGATTATGTTATGACCCCTTAGACTCCTATATATAGAAAGGATGTCTTTTCATTTGCATCATCGAATAATTGTTCATTTATGTAATGCAAAGGAGGTTTCCCCCTCGAAGAGGCTGAATTCTAAGGCGTTGATCTATCTTTTCTATCTTTTCTTGAGTTGGTTTCATAACATTTGGTATCAAAGCTTTGGATTCTAGGGTTTCGCTGCTCCAAATAGGTCATCGCGTCATTTTCGCTATAACTTTTTTTCTGTGACGTTTCAAAAGTTGAAAAAAAACCCCATTTGAGAAGACATTGTGCTAAATCACAAGTCCGAATTTTTGAGCTTTTCGCGCTATA
>APFE031449445.1:0-38056 GCA_000404065.3 Pinus taeda | reverse complement strand
TTGGCAGTGGCAACAGTGGCGCTGGGATCCGCATCAATGATTTGTTTCCCTTTCCCATTCCCCTTGTCGGGTTCTGGTTCAGGGTCAGAACATGCATCTGATTCGGAAGCCTTCAATTCGGCCACCAATGACTGCTTGGTCCGACACTCACTTGTGTTATGAGTGGGACTCTTGTGGAACTCACACCACTTTCCTGTGTCCTTCTTCCGCTTTGTGGTGTTGTTCTTTTCTTGTGGCTTTGACGGTTTGTCCTGGGTCACCCCGCCTTGGCTTTGTCCTTTGGTCTTCTGATTTGCAGATCCAAAGTCTCGCTTCTTCTGTTTTAACTTTTGATCGATTTTGACAGCGTATCGGTATGCTGTGCCGAGTGAGGAGATGTCCAAGAATTCCATTTCTTCCTGAATGTATCTATGTAGGCAACCGCGGTATTTGAGTACCAGATGCCGCTCATAATCTTTGATACCCAACTGTGTGCGAAGGGTGTGAAAGATGTTTGTGAACTCAGGCACATCTTGGTCCCGTCCTTGTCGCAGTGTGGTCCATCTGATGTATTTGTCCTCATAGCTTTTGACAGGGTAGTACTGCTCCTTGATGGCATCTCGGAAGTCATTCCAAGTGGGTGCGGCTGGAAATAATGAGCCTGTACTTTCATCCTCATCCTTCTGCTCGCAGTAGGTTTCCCACCAGTCCTTGACGTGGGGGGCTGTTTTGAGAAGAGCGAAAACAATCTTTTCCCGACTTGAAAATTCATGAACAGAAAAATAACCCTCTGGCAGATTTAACCATTTATCTACCGCATCTACGTCTATTTTACCCTCGAAGATGGGGATTTCAAAATTCGCTTGTACCTTAAATGGTGTGGCGTTTCCAGAGTAGCAGTTGGAAGCCGATGCGTCACCTCTGGGTAGCCGCTGAAGAATCTGCGCAAAGTTGTCCATCATCGCGTTCCGTTGTCGCTCGAGGGCTTCTTCGAGCAAGATTTTGATAGGATCTCCTGCTCCCTCGTCTTTTTTCTCATCCGCCATGGGAGGCCGTCGGGATTTTCGAGGCTGGTCTTGCAAAGGTTCGACCAGTTCAAGCCCTAACTCCTTATATCCTGACCTCGTCGGGGACATGCAAAGAAAAACCGAGAAAAAGCAGACCGCTCTGATACCACTGATCTGGATTTAAACAGGAATGCAATAGTTTACAGAGATAACCATAAATACAGAGATGCAATAACCATAAATAAAGAGATGCAGCGGAAATAATGCTTTATTTCATTAATGGAAAATACCGAAATATGCTTACAACCAGAATTGGAAATAAACCAGCTAGGACGATGGTAGCTTATCTCTGAGAAGAGATGTGCGGCTACATGTCTCTGAACTGTTCCGAACTTGTGTTACAATGAGGCTCGAAGGCCTATTTATTATTGAGAAACAATTGGAAAACCCTTCACATTCCAAAACCAACCCTTAGAAGATGAAACGCCAAATTGTGGGCCCCGTCTTGGGTAAATTGGTACATCAATTTCCCGGGGTCGTAACTTTGGCATACGATCTCCGTTTGACGCGTATGATAGCTCGTTAGAAAGATCTATCCGATAACTACCACTTTGGGAAGGGAAACATCGGTCCATGGTCCCATGTTGGCCCCAGATTTCCCAAAAAACGTCGTTTAGGGCCTCAAAACGGCTCCGGAAGTTCAGGACCCGAAAAACTGCTAAAAATAGTAAGTTTTGCTACAATTAAGGAAACTGAAAATGCTGAAAGAGACAATGATGGGCGTCCAGATGGACTTGGCAGGTGGCCACCAATATCCACCTGGATCAGATTTAGATGGGAAAAAAAGGTCCAGGAGAACTATCCTAGAACTGGGAGGAATAAACCAGTGGGAAAACTCTCAAGAAGAGTCAGTGAAAGTACTCAACTTCAACTTGAGGTGGGACATGAGTCCAGAGGCCCAAGGTTCTTGACTATGGCTAGAATTAATTTAAGTGTGAACAAGAGAAAGTGCTCGGGGGAGGGTCTGGTCGTAATTGTCAGGTTTGTGGTTGGGAGGAGAGACTTTCTAGAAGTGTTTGGATACTAAGGTTACTAGCATTGAACAGATAAGTATGATAGAAAGTTTCATTATAAATTAATATTGGACTATGGAAATCAATCTAATGATAAAGTAGAATTTGTCAATTTGAAATGATGTTAACAAAGCAATCTGAGGAAAGTAATTCCTTGAAAGTCCATTATTACAGAAAATAGGAATTACTAGTTTCGCAAATGAAATTGTAAACAATTCATTATGGAAAAACATCAAAATAACAATTAATGCTAGCAAAGTATGGAAAAATATGTTCATTCAATAGTTAAATAGTCAAATGCTCTTGAATATGAAGAGTAGTTTATTATAATACAACATCGAAATATTATGTATGAGATATACAAGAGTTTTGTATAATGGTCGGTAGGAAACACCATCAGTTTCAGCATAATTTATATCTAACATTAAACCAACAGTCATATATATATAAACCATGTTATCAAACATAGAACTTCTGTAGAAATGAACTAAATATTAAAGTGCACGCTATTACAGTAGTAAAATAGAAATATTTAATCTTAAACAGGATCATTCTAGAGAGATTGAACGAAACAACCAATACCATGAGCACGGAAAAAGAGTTATTCTCAGCACAACATTCAATTCAGCAAGAAATTACTACACTGCCTTTTAAAAACAATATGACAGATCTTTTAAACAATATGCTAAACGGAATAGACTAAATAAGTTTCACAATAGCAAATTAAAAGCACAGAGCTACATTTCGAAATGTTCTCGATAGTCGGAGCGTGTTGACATGACCAGAACTTAAAAAAAGAACTATCTTGTGTATAAATAGCTTAAAACACTACAACAGAGAAGAAACCCCAAAAACCCTCAGTCGATTAAATCTGGAGCATTCACAAGACTGTAGGTGACATGCATAGTACTCAACCTATTCCTGTATATTGATAAATATTTATGACTCTACCTTTATTTCTAGATAAGTAAACATGTTCGTAACTTAAGTTCATGCACCATAAGTAAAATATCCAACCAATAAATAAACATGGACGTCGTAAGCTCTTAAGCCTTTAAGGGTAGTGGTCTTATTCAAATAACTATCTCAGAAATTATGTATGAGTACCTCTTACAGAAGCCAAATGCAATGAAGTGAGTATATGTTCGATTCTACCGCATATGCTAACAGAACGACGCCAAACGAAGAGCTTTTACCTGAGTTGGGAGGGGCTCCTCTTTGAATAGCCCACCTATGTAACAATGAGCAATCTTAATAAAGAAAAGAAAGAAACAAATTAAAATCTAAAAACTTTTAGCAAAAAGAATACAAAGATTTTCAAAATTTGGGGTTACGCTGATGAGGGATTTACCTTTAGGAAATGGCCCTTGGAACTTAGTGTTCCCCACTATCTCAGAAGCCCTTCGAACCATCCCTCTGCAGTAGAGGCGAACCATTAAACTTGGTACCAAATAGAAACCCCAAGTAGACGCTAAATTCATACTATGCGGACAAATGAAACCATGTTTTATCAGGTCATCGAGGATACTTGCCACCGCAGGGCTAATCGTCACTACCATCTCAAACCACAAAAAGCTCAATAATCAAACAAAAGCCTTCATCAGTCCAAACCATCGCATAGTAGCAAGAAAACTCGAAACGACAACAACAATGAGTCTACCAGTTGTCGGGCATGAAAAGTTGGTTATGGGATTAAACCCTAAACCCCCTCCGTCGTCATATCGTCTGGCCAAGATCAACGGGCACAAAGCACGACAATTGTCGCAAGTTAGTGGAACTTGTTGGCATGCACATGCAATCTCTTGATCTATCCTCTTGCCACGTGTTTCTGCATACAAGAGCGAGCTCGGTAAAGTCTAGGCAGGGACCATGTGCACATTAAACCAAAAAAACAAAATCTCCATTCCAATTTGGTTAACTGTGTATTGTAATATCACACGAATTACATATAAGTTTTATCTGGTTCCATGGAATTAAACCTTAAATACATTTAATACTTTCGTAAGCTATGAAAGGTCCTTTATCCAAGGTTGGATATGTGTATAGGTAATTTTTTTCCTATATATTTCATAAGTTTCTTATTTAGTTGTTACAAATGGTATCAAAGACCAGGTTCGTACACTAAGACTCTTTGGGAATAGATATATATTGGAAATGAATGTGTTCTTTAAAAAAAAAAAAAAAAAAACTAACTAAATAAATGTATATGTGAACACAGAGACCGCATCAATAAAAGAAAAGGGTCGGAATGTAGAGGAACCCAGGACCACCCAACCTGCCCGAAACAATGTATGTGAATGCTAATCCTAACATTTGGATACAACTAGGCAAGGAATCCCTTCAATATAATGTGGTGTTACTCGAAAATGTTCAGGAGTTGCGTGCTGAAATGACGAATTTAAGAACAGACAATGAATGACTGCGCTTAGAATAGGAGAGAATTCTCAGAAGTCTGTGTAATCGACATAATCAATGACATCCAAATCACAGTGTTGAGGACCGAGAGAATACCCCAACGGCTTAGCATGGAGAGGAAAATGCTGAGTCAACTGAAAAACATGGGGAAGACGAAGAAAGACGCTCAGACAATGTATCCGACCAACGTAAAACCAAAAGATGAAAAAATGAATTGCAAGGAGAATTTAAAAAGATTAAGCCATCACTCTTTGAAGGGGAATCAGAAGAAGCAACTAAAGCTTGGCTAATTGATATGGGAAAATATTTTCATATTTATCAGTACACAGATAAACTAAAGGCACGATTGGTAGTTTATCAGTTAAGGGGTAAGGCCACCCTATGGTGGGAAGAAATAAAAATAGTAAGGAGAATCGATGAAGAGCAGGTTACATGGAACGAATTCCAAAAGAATTTTAAAGACAAGTATTTAACTGAACATTATTACGACAAAAAGGCAAAAGAATTTCACGAGTTAAGATTGGGAACCTTAACCATGGATGAATATGTGAAACGATTCACCTCCTTGCTACATTATGTGCCTTACATGCAAGAGGAAAAGGAAAAAAATTAGCGCTTCATCAGTAGCTTACACAAATTTATGAAGGAGAAACTAGAGTTTGACTACCCCAAGACAATGGATGATGAAGTGTGGAAAGCCCGCATTTGCTACCAGCAAATGAAACAGAAGAATGAAGGACCTAAAGGAGGGTTGAACAGGAAGGGTAGAAGCCTGATCCAAACAGACACCTAAAATTTGCTAGTGGCTGAAATATACAGCAAAAATCTCTTAGCAAATTTCCAACAAGGAATCAGTCCAAAGTTGCATATTCTGAAAATAGACATTTGGAAGGAGTTACTAAATCTTTCAATGACCAGTAATCAAAACCATCGCTACAATGTTAGGGATGTGGAGAACCTCACTATTACAAAAATTGTCCGCATAACGAAAGAACAAAACAACTATCAAATATGCAAGAAGCATCCACGGTTGGAGAAGTAGCAAGGAGCATGCCCAGAATTAATGCTACTTTGGATGATCATCACGCAGAATATCATCCCACCATGATCGAACGTGAAGGTATGATTGCTAAGAAACTTGTCTCTATGGTGTTTGATCCATGTGCTAGATTAAGCTATGTTAGTCCTAAGGTGGTAGAAAAGTGTCAACTACAGAGAAATAAGTTTCTAAAACCATGGCTAGTTCAATTAGCCATCGAAACAAAAAGAAGGGTAATTGCAAAAACATAACGTTGTCCCATAACAATTTCAGGGCAACCCATTTATGTTGACCTTAATATACTTCCTTTGGGTTCTTATGACACTCTAATCAGGATGGATTGGTTGGAGAAATGTTGGTCCCTTGTGGATTGAAAAACAGAAAAATGTCAATTTTATCACTGAATCAGGCCAAAGGAAGGAGCTCCAAGGAATGAAAACCAGTACCAAGTTGTGTCCTATCACTGCTAGTCGACTAGGGAAATGTATCAAAAAGGGCTATCAAATTTATGCTATTCAAGTGGGATTTACAAACACCAAAAATAAAATGACCTCCTTGGAAAAAATTCCCGTAATTCAGGAATTTGTTGATGTATTTCCTGAGTCCATTCCAAGCTTACCACAAAAGCGTGATATCAATTGCACCATCGAACTAATTCAAAGCGCAACCCTTATATCCAGTGCCCCTTATCGCATGAGCATACTTGAGTTAACTGAACTCAAAATGGAGTTCTAGGAGTTTCTAGAGAAAAAGTACATACACCCCAGTGTGTCCCCTTGGGGAGCTCCCATACTGTTTGTACAGAAAAAGGACGGGACCCTGAGATTATGCATCAATTATTGCCAATTAAACAAACTAACCATCAATAATAAATATCCTTTACCATGTATTGATGATATATTTGATCAACTGCAAGGAGCCAAAGTATTCTTGAAAATCGACTTAAGATCTGGCTATCATACAATAAGGATAAAGTTGGAGGACATTTACAAAACTGCATTCTATACTTGTTATGGTCATTACGAATTTTTTGGTGTTTCCGTTTGGCCTCACAAATGCCCCAGCCACCTTTATGAGTCTGATGCATGGTATTTTCCAGCCCTACCTTGATAAATTTGTATTGATTTTCATTGATGACATTCTAATATACTCTAAGAATCAGGAGGAGCATAAAGAACATTTGAGGATAGTGTTGAAAACTTTGCGGGAAAATTAGTTATATGCTAAATTTAGCAAGTGTGACTATTTCAAGGATCATATTCAATACTTGGGTCACGTTATATCAGCAGATGGAATAGCGGTGGGCCTAGAGAAGATAGAAACCATTATGGAATGGACAACTCCAAAGATTGTCGTTGATATCAGATCATTCGTGGATTTGGCTAGGTATTACTGTCGGTTCATTGAGGGATTTTCAAAAATCACCTTTCCAATGACCTCCGTATTAAAAAATGGGCTCACTTTCTAATGGACAGCAGAGTGCCAGCAAAGTTTTGAATGACTAAAACACCTGCTTATCACTGCACCTGTGTTAAAGGTAGCAGATCCAAAAAAGTCTTTCATGGTTTGCACGGATGCTAGTAAAGAAGGTGTTGGCAGAGTGCTTACACAAGAAGGAAAGGTGATTGCTTATGAATCATGGAATTTAAAGGAGTATGAACAACGATATTTTGCTTATGACCTTAAATTGACAGCAATAGTGCATGCACTTAAAATGTGGTGACACCACCTGTTGGGAAAGAAATTTTTACTGTTAACAGATCATAATAGCCTTACAAATTTCTTCAACTAGTCCAGCTTACATGCTTGATAGGCCAGATGAACAACATTTTTAAGTGAATTCGACTTGAAATGAAACATCTCAAAGGAGAGGAAAATTGAGTGGCTGACAGAGTGAGCAAAAAAGTGCATTGTATTTACGAGGTCCAAATCAGTCAAGTATGCTCAAACATTCATGAGATCATAAGGGAAGCATCTATTAAGGATCTAGAGTACACTTTTATTTGGAAACAGACAAAGGAAGCTTTGTTGAGAAAGGAAATATTAGATTTTAAAATAAATTTTGACAACATCCTCACCTTGAAAGAAAGAATTTATGTTCCTAACCAAAACCCTGTTAAAGAATTGATATTGGATGAGTTTCACCAGAAACCATGTGCTGGCCCCCAGGATACCAGAAATTGTTTTCAGCCATCAAGAAAAGGTATTTTAGGCCTGGGTTAAGGAAGGATGTTATAGAGTACTTTTCCAAATGTTTGGAGTGTCAACTGGTGAAGGCAGAACACCAACACCCCACAAGTTTGTTGCAACCTTTGCCCATTCTAGAATGGAAATGGGAGACCATATCGCTAGACTTCATCACCGGCTTACCTACACTAGGAAGTGGCACGACTCAATTATGGTGGTAGTAGACAAATTAAGTAAAACTATTCACTTCATACTTGTGAAGTCCACCTACAAAATTGTGGAAATCACAGACATATTTATGAAGGAAATTTTTCATCTACACGGAATACCCAGGGTGGTGATTTCCGATAGGGATGTAAAATTTACATCCACATTCTGCAAAACTCTCTTTTAAGGATTGGGTACTCAAATCCAATTTAGTACAGCCTACCATCCTCAAATGGACGATCAGACCGAATGGGTAAATTAAGTGCTGGAGGACATGCTACGCATGTTTGTGATGAAATAGCCACAAAAGTGGGAATATTATCTCCACTTGGTGGAATTTCATATAATAATGGGCATCATGAATCACTGCCCATGAGCCCCTTTGAGGTGTTGTATGGAAGGAAGTGCAGGGTGCTCATAAATTGGAATAATCTAGTTAATAAGCTAGCATTGGGACCTGACATAGTAGCAGAAATGGAGGAGACTATTAAAAAGGTTCAACAAAATCTAATCGCTGCTCAAGATAGATAGAAAGTGTATGCAAACAAAAAGAGGAAATTCAGGGAATTTTAGCTGGCAGATCACGTATATTTAAGGGTAAAGCCTTGAAAATTTTCCTTACAATGGCAGGGTTGTGTCAAGTGAGCACCCTGGTACTATGGACCATTCCATGTTTTGGAATAGATTAGGCCGACGGCCTACAAGATTGCATTACCAAGCCACATTCAGGTCCAAAATGTGTTCCATGTGTCCTTGTTAAAAAAATATGTGTATAATCCTCAGGATATCATTAACTGGGAAAATATTTAGGTAATCGGTTAAGTGGAATATATGACTTTTGAATTGACTGTTCTGAAAAAGGTTGTGACTATGAATTGTTTCTTTTGTGTAGGTCGAACCGGAAGGAGAGTTTCTGGCATAACCTCTTCGTATTCTCAATCGGAGAGAAACTACCTTGTGGAAGCGAGCCATCAGCGAGGTTAAAGAGCGGCGGAAGCACTTTGGCTCAGATGAGGCCACCTAGGAGGAGGAATTTATGTGGAAAACTTATCCGGTGTTGTTTTTTGAAAGCAGAAAGAACACCGAGGACAGTGTTCGTCATATGGGGGGGAGATGTAACACCCCAAGATGCCTAAAAAGTACTGTGTTTACTAAGTTGATCTTTACCATTTATTACTTTAGTTTTACTACCTCATGATGTTAAATAATAAATGCATGAGGCTGGAAGGCCAAGAAACATATATTTGGTTACCTAAATTATTGGTAATTAGGAATCCAAATACTTTAACAAAAATAGAAATTGTTTACATTAATTAAAAGAAACAGTTACAAAGACAGTTACCAATCTGCCCTAAAGTGAGATTTAGATGGGGGAAAAAGATCCAGGAAAACTATCCTCGAGCTGGGTGGAATAAACCAGTGAGAAAACTCTCAAGAACAGTCAGTGAAAGTATTCGACTTGAGGTGGGACAAGAGTCTGAAGGCTCAAGGTACTTGATTATGGCTAGAATTAATTTAAGTATGAACAAGAGAAAGTGCGTGTGGAGGGTCCGATCGTAATTTCTAGGCTCGTGGCTGGGAGGAGAGACTTTCTAGAAGTGTTTGGATCTTACAAGTTACTAGCATTGAACATATAAGTATGATATAAAGTTTCATTATAAATTAATACTGGACTGTGGAAATCAATCTAATGATAAAGTAGAATTTGTCAATTTGAATTGATGTTAATAGAGTAAACTCAGGAATGTAATTCCTTGAAAGTGCATTATTACAGAAAATAGGAACTACCAGTTTCACAAATGAAATCATAGACAATTCATTATGGCAAAACATCAAAATAACAATCAATGCTAGCAAATTATGGAAAAATATCTTCATTCAATAGTTAAACAATCAAATTCTCTCAAGTATGAAGAGTAGTTTATTATAATAAAACAACGAAATATTCTGTATGAGATATTACAAGAGCTTTGTAGAATGGATGATAGGAAACACCACCAGTTTCAAAAGAATTTATCTCTAACATTAAACCAATAGTCACACACACACACACATACACATAAACCATGTAATCGAACATTGAACTTATGTAGAAATGAACTAAATATTAAACTGCATGTTATTACAATAGTAAAATAGAAATATTTAATCTTAAACAGGATTGTTATGGAGAAATCAGACGAAACAACCAAAACCCTGAGCAAGGAAAAACAAAGGTATGCTCGGCCCATCATTCAATTCAGCAATAAATTACTACACTGCCTTTTAAAAATAATATGATAGACCTTTTAAACAATATGTTAAACGAAATATATTAAATAAGTTTCACATTAGCAAATTAAAAGCATAGAGCTACATTTCGAAATGTTCTCGATAGCCGACGCGTGTTGACATGACTAGAACTTAAAAAAATAACTATCATGTGTATAAATAGCTTAAAACACTACAACAAAGAAGAAACCCCAAAAACCCTCAATGGATTAAATATGGAGCATTCACAAAACTGTAGGTGCCATGCACAATACTCGACCTATTCTTGTATATTGATAAATATCTATGACTCAGCCTCTATTTTTGGATAAGTAAACATGTTTATAACTTAAGTTCATGCACCAGAAGTAAGAGATCCAACCTATAAATAAACATAGATGCCATAAGCTCTTAAGACTTTAAGGGTCGTGGTCTTTTTCAAATAACTATATGAGAAATTATGTATGAGTACCTGTTACACAAGCTAGAAGCAATGAAGTGAGTATGCATTTGATTCTACGTCATATGCTAACAGAATGACGCCAAAGGAGGAGCTTTTGCCTGAGTTGGAAGGGTTTCCTCTTTGAATAGCCTACCTATCTAACAGTGTGCTATCTTAATTAAGAAAATAACGACACGGTTTAAAATCTAAAACCTTTTAACAAAAAGAAGACAAAGATTTGCAAAATTTAGGGTTACGTTGATGAGGGACTTACCTTTCGAAAATGGCCTTTGGAACAGAGTGTTCCCTGCTATATTAGAAGCTCCTCAAACCATCCCTGTGCAGTGGAGGCGAGCCATTAAACTTGGTACCAGATAGAAACCCCAAGCAGACGCTGAATTCATATTATGCAGACAAATGAAACCATGTTTTATTAGCTCGTGAGGGATACCTGCCACCACATGTCTAACCGTCACTACCATCTCAAACCACAGAAAGCTCAACACTTGAACAAAAGCCCTCAACAGTCCAAACCATCGCAGAGAAGCAAGAAAGCTCAAAATGACAACAATAATGAGTCTACTAGTTGTTGGCGTGAAAAGTTGGTTAGGTGATTAAACCTTAAACCCCCTCCGCGTTCGAATCATCTGACCAAGATCAACGGGCACAAAGTAGGACAATTGTCACAAGATAGTGGAACTTGTTGGTAGGCACATGCAGCCTCCTGGTCTATCCTCTTGCTGTGTGTTTCCATGTATAAGATCCAACTCCGTAAAGTTTGGGGAGGGACCATGTGCACACTAAACCAAAAGAAAAAAATATCTCCATGCCAATTTCGTTATTTGTGTATTGTAATATCACACGAATTACATATAATTTTTGTCTGGTTCCGTGGACTTATATCTTAAATACATTTAATACTTCCATAATCTATGGCAGGTCCTTTATCCAAGGTCAGATATTTGTATAGGTTTTTTTTTTTTTTTCCTATATATTTCATAAGTTTCTTATTTAGTTGTTAGATTTTCATTTCTTTTTAAATGAATGGTGTCAAGACACCTAAAAATGAAGTAATGAAATTTTTATTTTCCACCTTCTTTAAATAAATATTTCATGACATGTAAAAATTTAATGGGTTTTTATTCTTAGCATAGTATACCATTGGATGCTTTTTGTTTCTTTTTATTCTTAGCATATTTTGCAGTAAATTTTCCTCGAAATTAGGCACGAATTTCTTAAAATGGTAAGTTTGAGCTTCATAATCTACACAATTCAAGTGCCCTATTCACAGGGTTAAATCTATTTATGCATTCAAAATTACATTTTAAATCAATCTCACTATCAAATTTATTGATTCCAATAAAAATTACTTCCACCTACTTTGGAATAATTATTTTCAACAAATTAATGGACTTCTATTTTTCACCTCTTTTTGAATGAGTGTTTCATGGAACCTAAAGATAAAGTAATGGTATGTTTTATTTTCCACCTCATTTATGTGAATTTTTTCATAACATGGAAAAATAAATGAAGAGGCTTTTATTCTTAACATAGTCTAACCATTTAATGTTTTCAATTATTTTCCACTAATTTCTTGGAATTGTAATTAGAGATCTATAATCTATACAATTCATGTGTCTTCGCATTGACAACATTGAATCTATTTATGCATTCAAAAATATATATTAAATAACTAAAGTTTACAATCTCACGATAAAATTTATTATGGGATTTTAGGCAAACAATAAATACTCTTCACCTATTTTTGAACAAATTTGTTCATGGTAGGGAAAAACAAATTAATGGACTTATTTTTCAGATCTCTTTCAATTACTTGTTTCATGACACCTGAAGATGAAGTCATGGAAATTCATTTTTCACAACTTTTGAACTTGACTTGAAATGTTCAGATATGAAGACACCCCAATGCTAAGCAAAACTATATATTAAACATGTTAACAAATAACAAGTAGGTTGTTAAGGAGAAGACCTAGTGGTTATAGTGGTAGTGGTTGGAATTGATATTGTGCCACCAAAGTAGGAATTAGACTTAGTTGCTAATTCTTCTAGTTATTTATAAAAAAAAAAACAGAATAAAAACTTAACTCTTAAATTCTTTATATCAAAGAAAAAATAAATCTAAACATGGAAAGCATTAATTGTGTCTAATATTGAAGCTCATAATTTTAACCTTTATTTTCTTGAACGATGAAGTCTAATGAATTTTGCCTTAATAATCATGTAATGCTAAGGTATTTATCTTGGTTATTTGTTTACATGTAGTGCGATGATGAATCAAGGCAATGTGTGTCACAAATTTTCAGAGAATAGTCCTTCATTGTGTGGCCATGATCATTGCCCATTGTTACCTAGTTCTCAAATTATACTTTAGAACATATCCTTTCACAAGTGAATATTAGTTTGAGTTCATTTTTTTCTTGCTTTCTATGAATCATGGTTATTTCTTACTAATTACTATTGGTTATTTTCATTACTTTCGTGTTCTCTATACATCATAGTTATTTCTTACTAGTTATTAGTTATTTTCAATATTTTTTTTTGGCTCTATATGCATCATGGGTATGCCAAAGACTGTATTAGAGCAAGGTTGTAGTTCCTGAGTCATATGGGTCATCAAACAAGTGAAATTTCATGCAAAGGGTAAGTCAAGGGCACCTTTTTGGTTGGAATAGTTTCCTGAAAACAAGAATTTTAAGAAATATTGGAAAATTAGGATTATCCATACAATGATGTGGATTCCATGTGTGTGATGATATGGTGACGGTAATGTTGATATGCCAAGAAGGCAGATCAATGATGGGGCCATGGTGGAAAACATTAAGGTGGGGTAGCTGGGGCTGGTTTATGGTATAACATGGTGGATTCCATTGGATATCATGTGGCTACAACACGTTAATAAGTTGTAATAGCCCATAAGTTGTATCATAAATTTTTTAATGTGGTTTTTTAACTTTGCAAAAAATCTCAACATCAATTGGTAAGAGTTGCATTGCTAAAAGTGGTATGGCCCCAACAAGCAATATTGAAGGTTTGGGAGAAATTAACCTACCTCCCATTAAAGGTTCTAATATGTGATTTGTATCCGAGCATTTTATCTCCACCCGTATGTGATATACACACCTGACATACTTTGTTTTTAATCATACATTTAAGGAGTAGGTGGTGGTCCTATTAACAAAATATCATGTTTAAGGAGGAAATGAATATTACTAAATTCACCATGACTTTCTTGTAATATCATGAGTTGAGAACTCCCATTCATTAATGATAATTATCACTTGGATTTGATTCTATATGGTTACAAGGTTCCACTATCTATAAATTAGCATTAACACAGTAGTTGTCCTATAAGATTTAAACTAGTCTATCCATCTTAAACCTAGATCTTCCAAGTCTCAAGAGGGATCAATTTTATTTGCACTCTAAAAGAGATTTGCATCTCAAGAGATTTGATACCTCTCTAGGCTTGGTAGATCAGAGTTAACATGGATTTAGGATGATTTGAAATTTAATTATAAACAGAATTATAAATATAATTATTAATTTTATGGTTTTTATTTTACTTTAATTCTGACATCTCCATATATCCAACATTACAAAAAAAAATATACATGTATACAAGATTAATTGATATTAAAGCATAAGGTTGCATTAGATACTCATTACATTAATTTTAATTATGTGCATGAGATATTAATTACATTAAATAAGGTATGATGAGAGCTGAGACTTGTAACTTGGTGAAAACTAAATGTGTCTTATGTTATGACCCGCTTTCGTTAACTCGCCTAGTGACTATACACCAACCTAGATGGGGTTACATCAACATTGGTTCACTGAGGATGGCATCGAACTCTCTAGAATCATTCTCAACCCTACACTTGTCACTACAGATCTTGAACTCAACAGCCTAATCGAAAATCCTTCTTACAACCCTAGGATTGGCGGTCTAGATGCAAAGGAGGTCATTGAGGAATTAGATCTGCAAGTCCAATGACCACAAATTCCTGGGAATATGCATCTCGGGTAAACATCCTTCTTTCACCAGTAAAATCCTGACTGTGTTTCCTTGGGTTATTGATAAGTTCTCATATTAGGGCACATTTCTTCGGCTAATCGAACTTTTTTCTTGTATCCCTATTTTCATTGTACCTAGGTTTTCAACCTTCTCACTTGGAGATTGTTTTCTTGTATTGACAAGTGAGGTCCATGTTTGTTGTGAACATTACTTGCGATAACAAAATCTCAGGTTACCAATTGATTATTTTCTTCTTTTCCAGGTTGGAAACTGAGCCATTATTGGTTGGAACCTTTGTTCCAGAAAGCGTTGCTTCAACCATATTTTGAGTCTTATGAATTCAGGTAGTTTGTTAGGATTAAGGGTTTTCTGGTTGGGTACCTTCTGAGGTTGGCTTTATGCTCTAAATTATGGCTACGTCCTAATTTCTCTTAGAGTTATTTTTATGTAATATTGAATACATGGTGCAGCCATGCTTTACCAACCTGTAATTTTCATTGTAAATGTGTTCATTGTTTAAATAACTCATAGTTTATCTTGAGGGTTAAATAATTCGTATTGGGTGTTAGAATGCAATATTTTGTTGTAGAATAAACATGGTCGTCAATCAAAGCTATTCTTGCTCCAAATTATTCTTAGTATGCATTTCTTGTTTACTTACTTATACCCACTCTCTTGTAAATTTTGGGTAAGAATATTTTTTGTGGTCTTTTATCATCGTGATACCAACTTTGAACCACTTACATTGGTTGTTAAAATGATTCTATTTAGTATATTTACTTCTATAGTCTAAGTTCATAATGATAAATATTGAGTTTTTACCTTTTTTTGTAACTACAATGATACCGAGTAGCTTGAGGGATTGTTCTTGGGATTCTAGAAGATGTTTAGGCCCAAGAAATAACCTTCTAACTCCCAGATCTTCTATTTCTTTAGATGGGTTTTTATATGGAAGCTATGAGCAAAATTCTCCATGAGATTACCCTTTTCTCAAAACTTGCTAGACATGATTAAGTTTGTTCCCATTTCAGCCCTTTCTGGCATGAGATCTTGTGTAGTTTCTAACAGTAAACCCTTGGCCAAATTCCTTCTAGATTTTATTTTCTGCTTATACTTACAACAACAACTATCTAAACCCACCCATAATGTGGGTATAGAGTTCATCAATGATTATAAGAAAAAAAAGGGTTAAGTATACTCATTCTTTTAGGGTGTTCACCATTTCATGAATGGAGCTCAAGAGAGCATTTACAACATGCTTAATTCAATCTACTAATAATATTTAAAATAGCATGTACAATACACAGTTATTTTTACTCTTTCTATCTACTAGAAGCATTTAAAATAGCATGTACAATACACATCATTTTCTCTTTTTATCTACTAGCAACATTCAAAACAACATTGCATACCAGTACATATTCTCTAAGTTACGGAAATATGCTTTCACAAGAGTTCACATCCACATGAAGAAGAGGTTTCCTACCTGCCAATGAAATCAGTCCAGAGACTACATCTCCCCTTGAGATAACCTTACATGTAGGGTAATTTTTAGGAAAACACTAAACAAAACTTCTCCCTACGACTATTTGTTCCCAACTAGACTTAGTCAAGGACAATTTGCATTCAAGAATATTCCTCAGGCCAACTAGTAGGAAAAAGGGAAATAGGTCTCATAAAACAGTCTTTTCAACTTCTGCGATTCTTCCACTTCAGACCACCTCACGTTCATTAACCCTCTCGGTTTTTCCTTCTTTCATTTTAACCTTATCCTTGAAAGGCAGGTAACCTCCTAAACCTCACAGGTGATTTCATTTAACCTTCCTCTTCATGTGGTTCCTTCTTGCGTAAACATTCAATTTCCATCATATAAACAAATATTGCCTACTTAACATTATACCTTTACATGGTCTGCAAGGCAATATATTGTAACCACAATAAAAAGAAAATATTTACGAGTTACCAAGGGATGTGTCATCTTCCCCTCCTTGAGAAAAACATTGTCCCAATTTGTCATGGCCTTAGAACAGGCTTGGGTATGCTTTCTCCATAAATTTCTCATTTTCCCACGTAGCCTCTTCTGAATTAAAGTGCTTCCACTTCACTTTAACCTGGGTGATAGCTTTCTTCCATAGTATTACTTCTCTTCGATTGAGTATATGCAAAGCTTCAATCAGGAATTCTCCATCTAGTTCTACCTGTACATTCACCGTTAACAATCATTATTAGTCTTATTTATTAACATAATCTATAATATTTATACATATACACATTTGCAATTCTTACCTATATGTTTTTCAAATCATTGAAATGTCTAGGATCATATATGTATTCTTTTAGTAACAAGGCATGAAATGCATTATGAACACATATGTGGCTAGGCAAGGCTAATTGTTATGCCACATGCCCAACCTGGACTAAAATCTGAAATGGGCCACAAAACTAGGGGGGAAATTTGGCACAACCTCCCCAACATAGAGTCCTCTTCTTAGGATTGACTCTCACATATATTTGTTTCCCTACTTGAAATTCTTGAGAACTTCACTTTGTATTTACATACATGTTTTGTCTATCTCAAGTAGATTTTAAGTTTCTCCTCACTTTCCTTACTGCCTCTTCCATTTCCTTTAGTAAGTCAAGTCCCAACATCAACTTATCTTCCAGACCACTCCAATTAACATGTGTTCTGCACATGTTCCCATATAATACCTCAAACATAGTCATATTTAGATAGGTATGATAGTTATTATTGTAAGCAAATTCTACCAAGTGAATATAGTCCTCCCACTTAGTTGGTTGTTGCTTTACATGCATTCTTAAAATATCCTCGATCACCTGATGTACTTTTTCGATCTTCCTGTCTATTTGAGGGTGGTAAGTAGTACGAAACTGTACCTGAGTACCTAACCCATTGAATAAAACTTTCCAAAAGGAAAATGTAAATTTCAAATCTCTATCTGAAATTACTACTTTTCATAGCCCATGCAACTTGAAAACATCTTTCATAAATATGTTAGCAATTTGAACTATTTTGTAGGTATATTATACTAGAATGAAATGAGAAAACTTACTCAATTTATCAACCACTACCATTATAGAGTCATTTTTACTTTTTGTTTTAGGTAGAGCCATAATAAAATCCAAAGTAATAGTCTCCCATTTACACTTGGGAATAGGTAACGGGTGGAGCAATCCATCCAGATGTTGGTGTTTTGCCTTCACCTGTTGACATTCCAAACATTTAGAAAAGTATACATTTACCTCTTTCTTCATATATGGCCAAAAATATTCCTTCCTTAAGGCATAAATTAATTTCTAGTATCCTGGGTGAGTAACACAAGGGATTTTTTTATATTCATCAAGAATTAATTGTTTAATGTTTGTCTAGTTAGGAATATACATTATGTTCCAGTAACTTGACAATTTTCCCTTATTTATCCCATATCTAATACGACGTTCACTACTATTTGGTTTCCTTTCTTGCTTCCATAAAATTTGATACTCTAGATCCCTCGAAGCAGCCTCCTTAATATGTTCCTTGAAAGAAGTTTTAGCTTCACTAACTGAAATTTCAAACATAAAATTCAATTTTCTACTCAAAGTGTCAACTACTTGGTTCTCGTTTCCTTTCAAATTCTTAATTCCAACTCAAATTCACTTAGGAAAGTAATCCAATGGGCTTGTCAAGCATTTAGAGTAGGGTTTTTAAAATAATTTGTTAGGATATTGTGATCTATCATTAGAATGAATCTTTTCCCAAGAAGATAGTGTCGCCACATTTTTACGGTCTGTATTATTGTTGTTAACTCTAAGTCATAAGCTAAGTACTTTTTTCATGCTCCTTGAAATTCTGAGATTCCTACACCACCACCCGACCTTCCGGCATTACTAATCCCCCTACATGCTCCATTGTTGGCTTGACGGGTCCTCACCCAGGTTCAACATTAATTAGATAAGAAAATACCTACACTATTGGCCCTTTCAGTATCAATCCACATAGCGTGGACTAAATTCTCACCCAAAGCAGTATTGGGGGGTGTAGGAACCAAGTTTCTACACCCTGAGATGGTTGTGATGTTGGTTATATGCCCTAACCTTCCTTCACACAGATTGATAAGCCTTTTAGGCCTTATCAAAGTATTTCCCTTATTCGTCCTTGAAGCATCCATGAAAGCTTCTAATCGTCCTTTGCGGACCCTAAATAGATAGATCAGGCACTTATGTGCATCTGTAATTACTTTTACCTCTGTATCTACCCAGATTTTCTTAAGTATTGGTTACTTTAACATGCATTGCGATTAGTTTCACGGAAACAGATATCTCTAATTGCGGTCATATGAAATAGAGAAAGATATAGATTCACGCATCAGAGTAGCATTAAAACATAAACCCAGTATTCAACATATCATAATCACATGCAATGAACAAAAGTAAAATACACATGTAATCACTACAAGAAAATAGGTCATTGGTGAGGGTCATGCCTATGATGGACCTTTAAGGTCACCAATGTCACATATGGTGACGGTCTTTAAAAAAGAATTGTTGTAAGTGTATATAGTGATGGTCCTTTAAGGTTTGTCCCAAAAGCAATTTTCAATGACACTTTTGGTGAGGGTCGTTAAAGGCCCGTCACTAATTCTCTCTTTGGTGACACTTTTGGTGAGGGTCGTTAAAGGCCCATCACTAATTCTCTCTTTGGTGACACTTCTAGTGACGATCTTTTATTGACCGTCACTAATGATATTTTGGGTTAATTTTGGTGACAATCAATAAATGTTCATCATCATTGATCATCCCAATGATTTTTTGATGATGCTTCATGCTTGTGACAGACCTATAAGGTCCGTCACCAATGTCGCATATGGTGACGGTCTTTAAAAAATCGTTGTTGTAAGTGTATATAGTGATGGTCCTTTAAGTTTTGTCACCAAAGCCATTTTCAATGACACTTTTGGTGAGGGTCATTAAAGGCCGGTCACTAGTTCTCTCTTTTGTGACGCTTTTGGTGAGGGTCGTTAAAGGCCCATCACTAATTCTCTCTTTTGTGACACCTCTAGTGATGATCTTTTATTGACCCTCACCAATTCTCTTTTTGGTTACTTTTGGTGATGGTAAAAAAATGTTCGTTATCTTTGATGATTCCAATGAGTTTTTGATGACGTTATGTAGCTGTTACTATATTTTTTGTCAAAATATAACGTTTTAAGACCATTGTTGTGGAGTCTTTTTCATTATGTGTCCAAGGTCATAGTGGTTATAATAGTTAGTCAATTTGTTAAGAAGTAACTAGTGTGTATCATTTCCATCAAGTCATAAGAATATAGTTTTCCTATGAGTCAACACATGATTCATCTCTATTAGGTTTATTATCACACAAATTTCCTTTAAATAAAGTTCCACTAATGTGTAGGAACTATATTATTTAATACATAATCAATCTCTGTCAATTCTATCAATGAGAGAGACCGAGCACTCCTCAACACTCATGACACACCTTAACATGCTTTGGAATAGTACACTAACATTCCTTGGCACCTCGCATGTCTTGGAACATCTTTGCACCTGAAACATATTTGTACTAAGAACATCTTGCCATGAGTAGGACACCCAAGCACATGTTGGCATGTCGTAGCATAGCATAGCACTCCCTTATGATGTGTTGGCATGCCATGTAGTCCCTAGAATTCCCTGGAACACCTTGGGATAATATTGCATTGACAAACATTAGCACTTGGCACACATTGGCACTTGGCATGTATTGGAACATATTATTAGTGTGCCTAGCATGCCCCTTTTGAAAAAGATAAAGTCTCGACTTATTAAGCCTCTTATGTGTTCATTTCCTTGCATTTTAGCTTTGTTATTCCTTTTGTTTCCTTGAAACTCCTTGACGCATATTGGTATACTCTGGAACCCTACACATCCTAGCATGTCTTAGCACTTGGCATGCCTCGACACTATTTGGCACATGTTAGCATACCCTAGAACTACCTAGCACAATCTAGCACTTCTTGACATTCCCTGATATTCCCTAGCATGCCTTACCCATGCCTAACATACCTTTTCACTCCCTCCTTGACATGATAGTTAGCACTCATTGACACTCCCTGACACACCCTCATATTCATTCACTTCCATGGATTTTGACCTAGCTCCCTTGTGTTTTCCTAGTACTCCCTAACACTCCTCATCATGCGTTAGCACTCTCTAGTACACCTTAACAATCTTTGATATGCTATGCCACTTCCTAGCATGCATCACACTCCCTAACGCATGTTGGCACTTGGCAAGTCTTATAAGCATGTTTGGCATGCGTTGAGATGACTTGGTATCATGCTTTAATATTAAAGTTATTTGAGATAAACTATTGGAAACTAGATGAGAAGAAACATATGAAGATTTGGCAGTTAGAATGCATTGACACTTTGAACCTATTGGCACCTAGTGTTGGTGTGCCTAGGATGCCCCTCATGGAAAAGGTAAATTGATGACTTATTAACCCTATTATGTGCTCATTTCCTTGTAGTTTAACTTGTTCCTCCCTTCCGTTTCCTTGATAGTCCCTGGCATGCATTGTCACACCCTTGTACATCTTGGCATGCCTTAGCACTTGGCACATCTTAGCTTGTTTGACATGTCTTCATACTATCTAGCACATGTTAGCATGCCCTAGCATTCCCTAACACAACTTGGCAGTCATGACCTCACAACTAGCATTACATTTTTCCATGACTTGGGAACCTTACTTTCACTAGAACACCTCAGAAGTCCCTAATTGTCATGCCCTCTGTTATCCTCCACAATGTCCCAGGCTGATGAGGAGATCGATGGAGGTAACCACAGACCAATATTTTAGTTTGGTAGCTAGCCCTAACAAACTAGAGTGAGCTCTCTCTATGAAATCACAACCAAGAGATGATTGGAATGTAAAGGCTTTTAGGCTAGATAGATAGGCTCAAGTGGGTTTTGGAAAATTTAGGCTCATCATGTTTGCTTGATGATCCCACCTCCATGGGTTGTACTGACATGGTTTGGTGTTGGCTTGGTGTAGTGGTTATATGCATTTTCAAGGTTGCCTCAATGAAGGTGTCCCATGTCATGTTCTTCTCTTTCAAATGATGGAGTACTATAACCTTTATTAGTTTGTGGTGAAATAGGTTGGGATAATTCACTTTTCCTTTCAATTGAACCCTTTTATACATTTTGCTTAGGCTTGTATACAAGTAGCTAGACAAATTTAGAGACTTGGGAGCTATAAAGTGCATAGCAGCCTTATGTGGTATTGATATAGCCTAGAAAATCTTCCCTCACATGTGAAGAACTTCATGACAACCTTCATCAATGGTGCATATCTCTCCAACAAGTATATGAATGGGAAAACATGTGAGTAAGGTCCTTTGTATTGTGATTTCAAGTAGGGTTTGTACTCTTCTAGGTCTAGGTTCATGCCTTTGAACCAATTTTCAACATGGTTTGGTATTCCTGTAGCTTGAGAGATGGCATCCACTGAAAACATGAAATCAATCCCTGTAATATTGATCTTGTCTTCCTTCAAGGTCAGGGAAAGTATACCTGTGAGATGCTCATGGTAACCTACTTCCTGCACTCTTTTACAAAACCCTAAACAATTGACATCTTCAAATCATTTCATGAAAAATGGGGAGGAGGTGATTTCATTTCAATTAGAGGGCTCAAACCTCAGTATCTTCCCCCCAGTATCTTTAGACCAAAAGAATTGATGTTATTATAGCTAGCTACCTTTGGGCTAGGCCTAAATCCACAGATAAGATACCTTTGGTCTATTTAGAGGTGCTTGCAAGACATGAGAATGATTGAGGGTGGGGTATAAAGGACACATAATGTTTTAGTAAGGCTTTAATTGTCAAGAAATTATGGAAAACTTTCTAGGGAAAAGGTATTTGGTAATAGGTTATTAAAGAGAAATATCTAAAAAATAGACAACTTAAGGAATGGATTAAAGAGGTGGCTTCAAAGAAGAAGGTGACATCTTATATATGGAGAAGCATGATGAGAAGCAAATATTGGCTACTACGAAATATGAGATGGGGGGTTGGAAGGGGGAATAGGATAGAAATAGGACTAGAAGATATCAAAGGAGTGGAGGGAATACATACTCTTTCTGTTCGCATCCTTGAGCATTTCCATAAGAAAAGGCTTTACTTTATGAACTAAATCTCTTGTGATTGAGGATATTCTTATGTTACAAGTTATTGGCTTACTGCATTTGAACTTGGATTTCCAGAGTATCTATTTGTGGAATGGGCATGTTTCAACACAGTTAAGTCTAACAGGTTTAAAACTCACTTAGAAGAAATAAAAGATAAAATGGGAAGGTGTTATGTATAATGAACAGATCTCAGTTAAAGAGATTTATAAACATATTTCTCATGGACATGGCTTGAATAATAATGCTTTTTGGTTTCATAACACGTGGAGATGGGACATACCTCTCAAATTAAAATGTTTTATGTGGCTGGTGGTCCATAATAATATTTTAACTTGGGATAATATCCATAAAAGGGGCTTTCAAGATCTTGGAAGATGCTCTTTATGGAAAGAAGATTTAGAAGACATGGAAGATCTATTTCTAACATGTCCTTTTGCGATCTCGGTATGGAGTTCAGTTCTTCAAACACTTAAAATACATGTAATCTAGAACATGGTTTCCATTTAGAGATGTCTCACTCAATGGTTTGAAGGTTTCAAGACATATCGTTCCTTGCCTTTCTATATTTTGTGGGGCATATGGAGAAGGAGGAATGAGAATATTTTTGAGAACCAGATACTAGAGACGCCTATTTAAATATTTTTCATATTTTATGCAGATATGGCCAATGAAGGAGGAAAAACTTAGAAGACATTTTTGACTTGTGAAGCTATGGTCCTACTCTTTTTTTTTTTTTTTTTATGGAGCATCCACCAACGGGGTTTGTGGAAGTGGGACACATTTGGTTTTGAAGCCAGACAACACCTTCCATTTCAATTGGTATAGGGGCAAAGGGTCAAATAATAGAGTTGAGATAATCATACTCTTGGGGGCTCTTCTATGTGCTAACTGGGTTGCAATTGAAGATTTACCTATGTTTGGAGATTCCAAGATGATCCTAGATTGTGTACAATTGAGAAAAAAATTGGACCACCTTCCCTTACTTTTTGGATGCAATGCATAAGATATTTGATGAATACCTTTCAAAGGCTAGCCTCTAATAATGTCTATAGGGAGTAGAATCAAGTGGAAAATTTCCTATCAAAGAAGGGATGTAACTGTGTGCCAAGGAGGATCTTCTACTCAGTTTTCGACAAAGGAATTTGTTGACGGTGCTGGACCCGCCAACATGTCAAGGGGATCTCCCCGGTAAGAAGTCCCAATTAGACCTCATATCGTTTGGTGTAGGAATCCCAGTAGTGGGTCATAAAGCAATGCCTTGACCACTGATGTCGCACAGAGGCAAGTAAGATAAATCTTTCAGTAACTAGGGTGTGACCGCTGCAGTGAGTCAAGGAAGGTGCATGAGAGGTTCTAACACAGGTGGGGTGGGATGAGTGTGCCCCTTGGAAACCTGTAACAATACTCAGCTGGGAAGGGAACACACGAGAGAAGATGCATTACAAGCTAGAAAGCAGGTCAGCCGACAATCCAACGTGATGGTTAAACCAACAACACATCTGCAACAAGATTCATATAAGTGCATACAAAGTAGTTCATACACAAATACGTAAGTTAAACAATATACATCACTAAAACAATCGGAACAGTCCAACTATAATAACAACATATGCATGTAATGTGTCGACACTTATTATATAAAGAAGTGTAAGTTCCAATCATACAATACATCCATGTAAACCTGCTAGCCCCAACACTGGAATGTTATAGCCACATCCACCTGCTCCTCCAAAGAGATGAACTAGCCCCGTGCAGTGGAGAAGCCAAGGCACGTTACAATATTATCCAAGCTCTTTCCAAGATAGTTTTATCGGGACCTTGGGTGACCAAAAGCCTATACAATGAGTTATGAGGGACTATTTATAACAAAGGGTGGGGTGACTGTTGAAATTCCCCTTTATGACCATTCAACTACCCCCATGACTCTTCACCTACTCTATGACTGTTACATCCACTATTGACACTTGACTTACACTTGACATGACTTAACATTACAATGCACATGTATCCATGTGAACAAAAATGGCTTGAGTAAGCCAAACTAGACATCACTTTGATTTAAACAACTATAGAAATCAAACTGCTTGACATCCTCATGCTGATCACCAATAACATATTGATGCCAAGATCTATAATCCCTGATAATGTCTGTGTGTTTCGCTGTGACATCTATCTAAAACCTGAACCTTGCCTCCATAACATCTAGGTACACTGCTCGAGCTCCTCTGTCCAACTCGTATGAAAGCATGAGCATCATTGTCTCCAATGTGGCTGGACCAACAACATACTTGGCGCATGATGTTTGCACTGATAGGCAAGTCTAGGCTGGTGGCAATGTGCATCAACTCATCGAAGTACAAGTCAAATTCTAGTGAGACCTGCTTCTTGGTCTTCACCTAGGTGAGAGTCACAAGTGATGGGATCGCATGTGTGCGTACCACAACATCCATGCTCTTGAATACTCGTGCATGGGAAGCCTGTATGATAGTGAAGAGTTGTGGGAGGTCCTCATAGTTATGCATATGACTCAGGATACATGCTTGCGGCTCGACCACATCAGCCCTCATCATCTTTGGCCAGTGAAGTGAGGCTCCCTTGCACTTCATCACCCATATTTGCATGTTGTCAACAACATCATGCATGTTCATCGAGATGCATGCTCTTCTAGCACATCACTGCTGCCATCCGTTGAGATGGACTACTGCCTTGTGCACGATACCAAAATTGGAGTACAATGCTCGCATAACTGTGTCAAGGGATAATACTTCATCTAATATTGCCTTCTTCAGTTCAGCTCGGCCGGAAGTCTCCTCCTTGCTTGGCCACCTGTAGTTCCTTTTCCATTCGTTCATTCTCAGCTATCAGAAAGTGAACACTTGAGCTAGTGGCTTTGGCATACACTATGGTTGCATCGGCCAATGCAACTGGATGCTTGTGCACATTATTCACGTTGACTCGCTCCTCAACTTTCGCAAGATATGTGCAATCCTCCATATTTGGTACTTTGTGAGACTGCACAACTCTGTGATGATATTCGTCAAAAGTGATGTTGTGCATCTCTCCTTCCTGTTGACGACCAAGGATCTCAGTGCCTCTTTGGTCATTCGAGACTTTCTCATCATCTAGATGCATTGAAGTGGGTGAGTTGACCTCTTTGTGTTGAGGCATGAGGTTGGTGTCCTGTGTTAACTCTTGTTGCTCCATGTCTGCATCCAACCATTGAAGTGCTTGTTCTATCTCATGAGAAAAGTCTCGCTCTTGCAATGGTTCACATTATTCGCCTTATGCCAGCTGTTCAGATGAATCAACTACTTGTACAGGAGCTGCTTCGTCTATCTGCACATGTTGCACCCCCTGTTGTATCTGCTGTTGTTGTGCTTCCCTATCCTGTTTCCGCAACTCTTGTTCTTTTTGGAGTTTCTCCCTCAACTCATGCAACTCCTCCTATACTTCTTCCATTCTCTTCTTATCCCTCTGCCTTCGCGCGATTTGCTTCTCATGTTGCTGCCTCTTTACCTAAATAGCCCTAGTTGTTTATTCTACAAGTGTATCTACTTAAAACTTGCAACTTTTATCCTCCTCTATGTAATCGACAATCTTCCTCTTCCCTTTGTCATGCATAGGTATGCTTGGATCTGCGCCTCTGCTGCTATTATTGGTACTCTCCATGATATTGTCTCATGTTTCTTCACTAACCACTGCACAACGAAGTCAACCTATTCATTGGGTCTGGAGGAATTGTAGAAATACCTCCATGAGTCCTCCTCGGCCTAATGAAATGCCCCATAGATCCAGTTGAACTGAACTCTCGAGCAATGATCCTTCACAATGAAATCTCATGCAATGATCCTTCATAATGAAATGTGGGTCATATGGATTGAAGCTTCGGAGGTCAAACATGTACTTCTTCATCTGTTCTTCTTCGACATCCACTTGCTTGATACTCTAGATCTCATTAAACCCAATCCGAAACGGAAGAGCGGGCCAAGGTACATTCTTCTTCCGCTACATTCTAGCTATCAATCCTGCTGAGATGTGATATGCTACTTCCTTCATGACAAGTACGTCTAAGGCAAACATGGGTAGAACATGCAGAGGCTTCTCCTCACTGAAAATTCAAATGAAATTTCTAGACAGTGAGGCATACCAATATGCAATGCCTAACAATGCCTCAATTGCTTCCTCTGACATGCCATGTGGATCTTGTTTGAATATCATCTTGTACACTGGGGTGAAAAAATGTTTGAATTTCATCTTGTACACTCTCCCGATGATTTGATGTCTTCATTAATGCACCATAGTAAGATTTCCATATTTCCCTTGCCCTTGTTTCTTCGACCTCTTTTCTTTGTTTTTTGTCTAGTTGGAAAAAAAAAAATTGATACTTGCGATGCGATAACCATGTATATGAAGACACCCTAAATCTCTGAGACTGAGACCTAGGGTTTGATAGTATTGAAATCTATGCTCTATTCTGGTGGGGTTGGTAAATTCGTTGGGTACAATGGATGCTATGTCAAAGGATGGTTGGATCAGTTTCCTGTACATTACTTACATGATATATTTATGGGACTTTAGATATGAAAAAAGTTCAATTGTCTGTCTGTTTGTCTATATAGGAGATTTCTTGTGGTTTGATTTATGTGGACAACCCGCTAGAGAAATATATTCGTAATAGTTTATGGTATTAATACCCCTTTTGGTTTCTAGTTTTGATGGAGCAATCTACGATAATACACCTTTTACCACAGAGATGTTGTTGTTGGATAGAAATCTCCAGAGCAGTCTTACACTAGACATATAAATGGCTATTGTATATCACAATAATAAGCATTAACATATGAAGATGTGGCACACCTTAAACTCTATGCATTCAATCCATTGATTTTTCTTTCATGGCAAATTTCATTTTGCATAGTATATGTGTTGTGGCACTTGAGTGTGTTCACATCAAAGATTAGAAGGCCAAACCCTGATTCTCATGAGTCATGGAAATTCAACATATTCCTTATTCACCTAATAAATACCTTAGGGTACTCATGTACAATCTCAACTCATCCCACTTAACAAGTTACCAAGACAAAGCTCATCACATCCAACCGTGGTCTAAAACAATTAAGAAACACAATTTACATCTTGACATGACATAGCACATGGAATGTATTAGAATGCCTTGGCACTATGTGGCATGCATTAACATCCCCTACATTCCTTGGCATGCTTTGACACTCCCTAGCATACCGTGGCACTTCCTGACATGCCTTAGTAGTTTAGCGTAACTTGGCATTACCTAGCATATAACCTTGTCACTCCCTCCTTAACACACCTAGAACTCATTGAATCTCCCTCTCACTTATTTATTCATTTCCATGCATTTTGACCTAGTGCTTCCTTATGTTTCCCTGACACCCCCTAACACTCCCTAGCTCACACTAGCACCTGACACATCTTGGCCTACCACCCTAACACTCTAGCATTCCTTGGCACTACATAGTATACCTTGTCACTCTCTCCTTAGCACACCTAGAGATCACTAACACTCTTGGTCACAAACTCTTATTCATTCATTTCCATGCATTTTTACCTAGTGCTCCCTTGTGTTTCCCTAGCACTCCTTATCACTCCTTGACACATGTTGTTACACCCAAGCACCTATGACATCTTGGCATGTCTCCCTGACCTCTAGCATGCCTTAAAACTTCCTAGCATACCTTGTCACTTTGTCCTTAGCACACCTGGAACTCACTGAAAGTCCTAATCACAAACTCTTATTTTTCATTTCCATTCATTTTGACATAGTGCTCCCTTGTGCTTCCTTGGCACCTCCCAGCTAACACTTCCTTGCATGCGTTGGCACATCTTGGCCACATGTCACCCTAGAACTTTAGTATTCCTTAGCATTTCCAAGCATGCCTTGTAACTCCTCCTTAACACACTTGGAACTCACTGACACTTCATGACACACACTCTTATTCCTTCATTTCCATGCATTATGAACTAGTGCTCCCTTGTGTTTCCCTAGAACTCCCTAACACTCCTTGGCACACATTGGCACACCATGGCACTTGCCACACCTTAACAGGATTTCCTAGAACTCCATCGTCTATTGGCACTTCTTATCATACGTTGTCACTCATAAGTTATAATAGAATTTATCAATTTATACGTTAAAACCCTTATCGAATTATAAGTTATCAATTTATGCATTATGTTCTTTATCGAATTATAAGTTATCAATTTATACGTTATATTCCTTATCGACTTATAAGTTATCAATATATATGTTTTATTCCTTATCGAATTATAAGTTATCAATTTATACGTTAGATTCCTTATCGAATTATAACTTATCAATTTATACATTCCTGTCCTTATTGAATTATAAGTTATTATTTTATATGTTACATTCCTTATCGAATTATAACTTATCAATTTATACTTTACATGCCTTATCGAATATAAGTTATCAATTTATACGGTAAACCCCTTATCAAATTATAAGTTATCAATTTATACGTTATGTTCTTTATCGAATTATAAGTTATCAATTTATACGTTAGATTCCTTATCGAATTATAAGTTATCAATTTATACGTTTCTGTGCTTATTGAATTATAAGTTATTATTTTATATGTTACATTCCTTATCGAATTATAACTTATCAATTTATACTTTACATGCCTTATCGAATATAAGTTATCAATTTACACGGTAAACCCCTTATCGAATTATAAGTTATCAATTTATATGTTATGTTCTTTATCGAATTATAAGTTATCAATTTATACGTTATATTCGTTATCGACTTAAAAGTTATCAATTTATATGTTATAATCCTTATCGAATTATAAGCTATCAATTTATACGTTACAGTTCTTATCGAATTATAAGTTATCAATTTATACGTTAAATTCCTTATCGAAATATAAGTTATCAATTTATAAGTTATCGAATATAAGCTATTCTTGCTCCAAATTATTTTCAGTATGCATTTCTTGTTTACTTACTTATACCCACTCTATTGTAAATTTTGGGTAAGAATATTTTTTGTGGTCTTTTATCATCGTGATACCAACTTTGAACCACTTACATTGGCTATTAAAATGATTCTATTTGGTTTATTTACTTCTATAGTCTAAGTGCATAATGTTAAATATTAAGGTTTTACCTTTTTTTGTAACTACAATGATACCGAGTAGCTTGAGGGATTGTTCTGGGGCTTCTAGAATATTTTTAGGCCCAAGAAATAACCCTCTAACTCCCAGTTCTTCTATTTTTTCACATGGGTTTTTATATGTAAGCTATGAGAAAAATTATCCTTGAGATTATCCTTTTCTCAAATCTTTCTAGACATGATTAAGTTTGTTCGCATTTCATCCATTTCTGGCTTCAGATCTTATCTAGTTTCTAACAGTTAACCCTTGGGCATAACTATCTAAACCCACCCATAATGTGGGTATAGAGTTCATCAACGATCATAAGCAAAAAAGGGTTAAGTGTACTCATTCTTTTAGGGTGTTCACCATTTCATGAATGGAGCTCAAGAGAGCATTTACAACACACTTAATTCAATCTACTAACAATATTTAAAATAGGATGTACAATACACATTTATTTTTCCTCTTTCTGTCTACTATAAGAATTTAAAATAACAGGTACGATACACACCATTTTATCTTTTTATCTACTAGAAACATTCAAAATAACATTGCATACTAGTACATATTCTCTAAGTTACGCAAATCTGCTTTCACAAGAGGTCACATCCACATGAAGAAGAGGTTTTCTACCTGCCAATGAGATCAGTTTGGAGACTGCATCTCCCCTTGAGCTAACCTTACATGTAGGGTAATTTTTAGGAAAACACTAAAGAAAACTTCTCCCTGCGACTATCTATTCCCAACCAGACTTAGTCAAGGAAAATTTGCATTCAATAATATTCCTCAGGCTAACTAGTAGGAAAAAGAGAAATAGGTTTCATAAAATAGTCCTTTCAACTTCTATAGTTCTTCCACTTCAGACCACCTCACGTTCATTAACCCTCTCATTTTTTCCTTCTTTCATTTACCTTATCCTTCAAAGGCAGGTAACCTCCTAACCCATAATTGTCCAACTACCCTCACAGGTGGTTTCATTTAACCTTCCTCTTCATGTGGTTCCTTCTTGCGTAAACATTCAATTTCCATGATATAAAAAAATATTTCTTACTTAACATTATACCTTTACATGGTCTGCAAGGTAATATAATGTCTTTAACCACAATAAAAAGAAAATATTTACAAGTTACCAAGGGATATGTCATCTTCCCCTCCTCGAGAAAAAAATTGTCCCAATTTTGTCATGACCTTAGAACAGGCTTGGGTATGCTTTCTCCATAAATTTCTCATCTTCCCAGGTAGCCTCTTCTGAACTAAAGTGCTTCCACTTCACTTTAACCTGGGTGATAGTTTGCTTCCACAGCGTTACTTCTCTTAGATTGAGTATATGTAGAGCTTCGACCAGGAATTCTCCATCTAGTTCTACCTGTACATTCACGGATAACAATCATTATTAGTCTATTTTATTAACATAATCTATAATATTTATACATATACACATTTGCAATTCTTACTTGTATGTTCTTCAAATCATTGACATTTCTAGGATCATATATGTATTTTTTCAGTAACAAGGCATGAAATGCATTATGAACACATATGTGGCTAGGCAAGGCTAATTGTTATGCCACATGCCCAACCCAAACTAAAATCTGAAATGGGCCACAAAACTAGGGGGGAAATTTGGCACAACCTCCCCAACATAGAGTCCTCTTCTTAGGATTGACTCTCACATATATTTGATTCCCTACTTGAAATTATTGATAACTTCACTTTGTATCTACATACATGTTTCGTCTATCTCAAGCAAATTTTAAGTTTCCCCTCACTTTCCTTACTGCCTCTTCCATTTCCTTCAGTAAGTTAAGTCCCAACATCAACTTATCTTCCAGACCACTCCAATTAACATGTGTTCTGCACATATTCCCATATAATACCTAAAATAGACTCATATTTAGATAGATATGATTGTTATTATTGTAAGTAAATTCTACCAAGTGAATATAGTCCTCCCACTTAGTTGGTTGTTGCATTACATGCATTCTTAAAATATCCTCGATCACCTGATGCACTCTTTCAGTCTTCATGTCTGTTTGAGGGTGGTATGCAGTACTAAACTGTACCTGAGTACCTAACCCATTGAATAAAGCTTTCCAAAAGCAAAATCTAAATTTCAAATCCCTATATGAAATTACTACTTTTCGTAGCCCATGCAACTTGAAAATATATTTCATAAATATGTTAGCAATTTGAATTATTTTGTAGGTATATTGTACTAGAATGAAATGAGAAAACTTACTCAATTTATCAGCCACTACCATTATAGAGTCATTTTTACTTTTTGTTTTAGGTAGACCCGTAATAATAGTCTGCCATTTACACTTGGGAATAGGTAACAAGTAGAGCAATCCAGCCGGATGTTGGTGTTCTGCCTTCACTTGTTGACATTCCAAACATTTAGAAAAGTATCCATTTACTTCTTTCTTCATATATGGCCAAAAATATTCCTTCCTTAAGGCATAAATTAATTTCTAGTATCCTAGGTGAGCAACATAAAGATTTTTTTATATTCATCAAGACTTAATTGTTTAATGTTTGTCTAGTTAAGAACATACATTATGTTCAAGTAACTTAACAATTTTTCCTTATTTATCCCATATCCAAGACGAAATTCACTACTATTTGGTTTCCTTTCTTGCTTCCATAAAAGTTGATACTCTAGATCCCTCGAAGCGGCCTCCTTAATATGTTCCTTGAAATAAGTTTTAGCTTAACTAACTGAAATTTCAAACACAAAATTCAATTTTCTACTCAAAGTGTCAGCTTCCTAGTTCTCGTTTCCTTTTAAATTCTTAATTCCAACTCAAATTCACTTAGGAAAGTAATCCAATGGGCTTGTCGAGCATTTAGAGTAGGGTTTTTAAAATAATTTGTTAGGCTATTGTGATCTGTCATTAGTATGAATCTTCTCCCAAGAAGATAGTGTCACCACATTTTTATGGTCTGAATTACTGTTCTTAACTCTAAATCATAAGCTAAGTACTTTTTTTCATGCTCCTTGAACTTCTGAGATTCATATGCCACAACCTGACCTTCTGGCATTAGTAGTCCCCCTACATGCTCCATTCTTGGCTTGATGGGCCCTAACCCAGGTTCAACGTTAATTAGACAAGCAAATCCCTACGCTATTGGCCCTTTCGTTATCCATCCTCAGAGCATGGACTAAAGTCTCACTTGAAGCAGTATTGGGGGATGTAGGAACCAAGTTTCTACACCCTGAGATGGTTGTTATGTTGGTTATATGCCCTAACCTTCCTTCACGCAGATTGATAAGCCTTTTAGGCCTTATCAAAGTATTTCCATTATTCGTCCTTGAAGCATCCGCGAAAGCTTCTAATCGTCCTTTGCAGACCCTAAATAGATAGATTAGGCACTTACGCGCCTCTGTAATTACTCTTACCTCTGTATCTACCCAGATTTGCTTAAGTATTGGTTACTTTAACATGCATTGCGGTTAGTTTCACAGAAACATATATCTCTAATTGTGGTCATATAAAATAGAGAAAGATATAGATTCACGCATCAGATTAGCATTAAAACAAAAACCTAGTGTTCAACATAACATAATCACATGCAATGAACAGAAGTAAAATACACACGTAATCAGAACAAGAAAATAGGTCATTGGTGAGGGTCATGCCTGTGACGGACCTTTAAGGTCACCAATGTCACATATGGTGACAGTGTTTAAAAAAATATTGTTGTAAGTGTATATAGTGATGGTCCTTTAAGGTTTGTCCCCAAATCCATTTTCAATGACACTTTTGGTGAGGATCGTTAAAGGCCCATCACTAATTCTCTCTTTGGTGAAACTTTTGGTGAGGGTTGTTAAAAGCCCATCACTAATTCTCTCTTTGGTGATGCTTCTAGTGATAATCTTTTATTGACTGTCACTAATGATCTTTTGGGTTAATTTTGGTGACGATCAATAAATGTTCATCATCATTGATCATTCCCATGATTTTTTGATGACGCTTCATGCCTGTGACAGATCTGTAAGGTCCGTCACCAGTGTCGCATATGGTGACGGCCTTTAAAATATCGTTGTTGTAAGTGTATATAGTGATGGTCCTTTAAGGTTTGCCACCAAAGCCATTTTCAATGATACTTTTGGTGAGGGTCATTAAAGGCTAGTCACTAGTTCTCTCTTTTGTGACGCTTTTGGTGAGGGTCGTTAAAGGCCCATCACTAATTCTCTCTTTTGTGACACTTCTAGTGATGATATTTTATGGAACCTCACCAATTCTTTTTTTGGTTACTTTTGGTGATGGTAAAAAAATGTTCGTTATCTTTGATCATTCCAATGAGTTTTTGATGACGTTATGTACTTGTTACGATATTTTATGCCAAAATATAACCTTTTAAGACCATTGTTGTGGAGTCTTTTTCATTATGTGTCCAAGGTCATAGTGGTTATTATAGTCAGTCAATTTGTTAAGAAGTAATTAGTGTGTATCATTTCCCTCAAGTCATAAGAATATAGTTTTCCTATGGTTCAACACATGATTCATCTCTATTAGGTTTATTATCACGCAAATTTCCTTTTAATAAAGTTCCACTAGTGTGTAGGAACTATATTATTTAATACATAATCTATCTCTCTCAATTCTATCAATGAGAGAGATCGAGCACTCCTCAACACTCATGACACACCTTAACATGCTTTCGAATAGTACACTAACATTCCTTGGCACCTTGCATGTCTTGGAACATCTTTGCACCTGAAACATCTTTGTACCTGGAACATCTTTGTACCTAGAACATGTTGCCATGAGTAGGACACCCAAGCACATGTTGGCATGTTGTAGCATAGAATAACACTCCCTTATCATGTGTTGGCATGCCATGTAGTCCCTAGAATTCTGTGGAACACCTTGGGATAATATTGCATTGACAAACATTAGCACTTGGCACACATTGGCACTTGGCATGTATTGGAACATATTATTAGTGTGCCTAGCATGCCCCTTTTGAAAAATATAAAGTTTTGACTTATTAACCCTCTTATGTGTTCATTTCCTTGCATTTTAGCTTCGTTATTCCTTTTGTTTCCTTGAAACTCCTTGACGCATATTGGTATACTCTGGAACCCTACACATCCTAGCATGTCTTAGCACCTGGCATGCCTTGACACTATTTGGCACATGTTAGCATACCCTAAAACTACCTAGGACAATCTAGAACTTCTTGACATTCCCTAATATTCCCTGGAATGCCTTACCCATGCCTAACATACCTTTTCACTCCCTCCTTGACATGATAGCTAGCACTCATTGACACTCCCTGACACACCCTCATATTCATTCACTTCCATGGATTTTGACCTAGTCCTCCCTTGTGTTTTCCTAGTACTCCCTAAGACTCCTCATCATGCATTGGAACTCTCTAGCAGGCCTTAAGAATCTTTGATATGCTTCGCCACTTCCTAGCATGCATCACACTCCCTAACGCACATTGGCACTTGGCAAGTCTTATAAGCATGTTTGGCATGCGTTGAGATGACTTGGTATGCTTTGGCATGGTTTAATATTAAAGTTATTTGAGATCAACTATTGGAAACTAGATGAGAAGAAACAAATGAATATTTGGCACTTAGAATGCATTAACACTTGGCACTTAGCACCTATTGGCACCTAGTGTTGGTGTGCCTAGCATGCCCCTCATGGAAAAAGTAAATTGATGACTTATTAACCCTATTATGTGCTCATTTCCTTGTATTTTAACTTGTTCCTCCCTTCTATTGTCTTGACAGTCCTTGGCGTGCATTGTCACACCCTTGTACCTCTTGGCATGTCTTAGCACTTGGCACATCTTAGCTTGTTTGACATGTCTTCATACTATCTGGCACATGTTAGCATGCCCTAGCATTCCCTAACACACCTTGGTAGTCACGACCTCACAACTAGCATTACATTTTTCCATGACTTGGGAACCTTACATTCACTAGAACACCTTAGAACGCCCTAGTTGTCATGCCCTCTGTTATCCTCCACAATTTCCCAGGCTGATGAGGAGATCGATGGGGGTAACCACAGATCAATATACTAGTTTGGAAGCTAGACCTACCAAACCAGAGTGGGCTCTCTCTATGAAATCAAAGCCAAGAGATGACTCGAATGTAAAGGCTTTTAGGCTAGATAGATAGGCTCAAGTGGGTTTTGGAAAATTTAGGCTCATCATGTTTGCTTGATGATCCCACCTCCATGGGTTGTATTGACATGGTTTGGTGTTGGCTTGGTGAAGTGTTTATATGCATTTTCAAGGCTGCCTCAATGAAGGTGTCCCATGTCATGTTCTTCTCTTTCAAATGATGGAGTACTATAACCTTTATTAGTCTGTGGTGAAAGAGGTTGGGATAATGCACTTTTCCTTTCAATTGAACCTTTTTATACATTTTGGTTAGGCTTGTATACATGTAGTTGGACAAATTTAGAGACCTCGGAGCTATAAAGTGCATGAACAGTCTTATGTGGTATTGATATAGCCTAGAAAATCTTCCCTCACATGTGAAGAACTTCATGACAACCTTCATCAATGGTTCATATCTCTCCAACAAGTATCTGAATGGGAAAACATGCGAGTGAGCTGCTTTGTATTATGATTTCAAGTAGGGTTTGTACTCTTCTAGGTCTAGGTTCATGCCTTTGAACCAGTTTTCAACATGGTTTTGTATGCCTATAGCTTGAGAGATGGCATCCACTGAAAACATGAAATCAATCCCTGCAATAATGATCTTGTCTTCCTTCAAGGTGAGGGAAAATATACCTATGAGATGGTCATGGTAACCTACTTCCTGCACTCTTTGACAAAACCCTAAACAATTGACATCTTCAAATCATTTGATGAAAAATGGGTAGGAGGTGATTTCATTGCAATCAGAGGGCTCAAACCTCAATATCTTCCCCCCAGTATCTTTAGACCAAAAGGATTGATGTTATTATAGCTAGCTAGCTTTTGGCTAGGCCTAAATCCACAAATAAGATACTTTTGGTCTATTTAGAGGTGCTTGCAAGACATGAGAATGATTGAGGGTGGGGTATAAAGGATACATAATGTTTTAGTAAGGCTTTAATTGTCAAGAAATTATGGAAAAATTTCCAGGGAAAAGTTATTTTGTAATAGGTTATTAAAGAGAAATATCTAAAAAATAGACAACTTAAGAAATGGATTAATGAGGTGGCTCCAAAGAAGAAGGTGACATCTTATATATGGAGAAGCATGATGAGAAGCAAATATTGGCTACTACGAAATATGAGATGGGGGGTTGGAAGGGGGAATAGAATAGCAATAGGACTAGATGATATCAAAGAAGTGGAGGGAATACATACTCTTTCTATTTGCATCCTTGAGCATTTACATAAGAAAAGGCATTACTTTATGAACTAAATGTCTTGTGATTGAGGATATTCTTATGTTACAAGTTATTGGCTTACTGCATTTGAACTTGGATTTCCAGAGTATCTATTTGTGGAATGGGCATGTTTCACAACACAGATAAGTCTAACAGGTTTAAAACTCACTTAGAAGAAATAAAAGATAAAATGGGAAGGTGTTATGTATAATGAACAGATCTCAGTTAAAGAGATTTATAAACATATTTCTCATGGACATGGCTTGAATGATAATGCTTTTTGGTTTCATAACACGTGGAGATGGGACATACCTCTCAAATTAAAATGTTTTATGTCACTGGTGGTCCACAATAATATTTTAACTTGGGATAATATCCATAGAAGAGGCTTTCAAGATCTTGGAAGATGCTCTTTATGGAAAGAATATTTAGAAGACATGGAACTTCTATTTCTAACATGTCCTTTTTCAATCTCGGTATGGAGTGTAGTTCTTCAGACACTTAAAATACATGTAATCTAGAACATGGTTTCCATTTAGAGATGTCTCACTCAATGGTTTTAAGGTTTCAAGACATATTGTTCCTTGCCTTTATATATATTGTGCGGCATATGGAGAAGCAGGAATGAGAATATTTTTGAACAAACAGAACCATATACTAGAGACGCCTATTTAAAGATTTTGCATATTTTATTGAGATATGGCTAATGAAGGAGGAAA
>APFE031449433.1:5097-24541 GCA_000404065.3 Pinus taeda | reverse complement strand
GTTGTCTCTTCAGATTCTAGGTATTCTTAAAACTTGATCATCAAAAAAACAAAGAGGAAAAAGTTGATGGTAGAGTTCGTTGTTGCTCCTATCCTTGGATGCTATTCATGTTTACTGCTATCTGGAGGCAGCAGGTCATATCTTCAGATTCACAGTATTCTTAAAACTTTATCATCAAGAAAACAAAGAGGAAAAATATGGAGGTATCGTATATGTTATTTTCATGCTGTTGATTGGATAAAGTCATTGCTGTTTGTAGCATTGGAAGATTGTTGGTATGATAAGAGAGTAAATATATTAAATGGAAAGTGTTGTTTGCTTTGTTGGTCACACACTGAAACCTCTGGTTGACAGGGTGAAACAGTTCATTAAATGCTCTCACAGTACAACCAACAAAAACTGGGTCTTGGTGTTTGAAGTTAGGACTAGATTCTCTGTCCTTTCTTTTCTCCAAAGAGTTGAAACCGACACACAGGGTTGAGAGTTTATTAAAACTAATATGCGTATAGGAAGGAGCAGTTATGGCAAGACTTACACAAGGAGGAATTCTTTCTGACTACCATAAATTACATGGGAGGGTTGAGAGTTTATTAAAACTAATATGCGTATAGGAAGGAGCAGTTATGGCAAGACTTACACAAGGAGGAATTCTTTCTGACTACCATAAATTACATGGGAAGAATTACGTTGTTAGGGAATAAAGGATGAAGACAGTTCATATATGCCACAATTTAAGAGAGGCTTTGACGATTGTCACCCTATCAATTGCAGACGAAATTATTCCCCATGTCCAGGATGTTGAGGATATCCTTCAAGATTGGGACTCTGTGTCCAAGCATGTCCCCTTTACGAAATAAATATAGGCATTATAGACTTACAAAAAGATAAATAGGTACAATGGTTGTTCTAATTCCTTGGAGAATCTTTTAACAATTCTAGAGCCCTGCAATTTACTTGTGGTTTCAGCTTTATTAAGGACTTGCTTGTAATTTCCCTTGTTCAGCAGGGGCTTCACCATTTTCGTTTTAGTTCTGTTGTGGATCTTGAACGATTCTTATTTACCTAGTTAACTATTTGTAGGCAACCTAATTGTTTTTTACATTTCTTATTGGTAGGTTAATTGCTATTATCCAAATTAGTTATTGTAGTTGTAAGGGGTTCACACTTGAATGTGTTCTGTTTGACCTTACAATAAGAATTCCAGGAAATATTTTGAATGCTTGTTGTTTGATTCCATTTCCATTCAACTGTACTGAGTTTTCAAACCATTTATTTCTATCTGTTTGGCATTGTCACCTCCAATTATGTTTTGATTTGACAGCAGAAATACCTCTCCTGCATGTTTGATAAAACATTTAGTATTTTGTGGCTGTCATTATTTGTAAACTCAATGTTTATGTTAATCATTAAACCACTAGAATATATTAAGCCGGGTCTATGTTATGGTCTTCTAGCAAAAATAAGGGTCACTTGTATAAGAAAACAGTAGATATCCTTGGGAATTTGGTCTATGTGAGTAATGGCTGAGAATTAGTATATGTAGGAGATTATTATAGTCAATTCATATTCACTGTTCTATACTATCTAATAAAATTATGATATTTTGGGTTATAACTTATTAGGGGTTATATTCTCTTAGTATCTTAGAAATTGTTCTGTAAGTTATCATTATTATTATTCTTGGGAGTTGTACTCTCCATCTATATTTGTCTGTCAATGCTTGTCATACTTTTTTGAGTAATTTGGATCTTATGCTTTCGGAATGAAGCATTCCTAGAAGGGAGGTAATTGTTATGGCCCTCCAGTGAATTTAAGGAGTCTTGGAACTGGAACTACACTAGTAATGGCTGAGAATTAGTATATATTTGGTGTAAATATATGATATTATTATGATCATTGACATGCACAATTGTTTATGATCATTTGATATTGCAATCTTTTGGGTATCAAGAGTTATTCTCCTAGTATCTGAGGAGTCATAGTACATCTTATCATTATTCTTCTTAGGAATTGTGCTCCTCATTTATATTTGACGTGTTCAGGGTTTATTATATTCTTTTGGGTGTTTTGGATCCAAGTAGTCTACTCTGATGAAAATTCTATTGATTCCATATTAACAAAGGATCAACAAAATTGGTAGTGCTAATTCTACCATGGCAAACCCCTTAGCTCCAGGTTTGTTGTTCTATATTAATTGTTGACGTTCGTTTTTATCTCAATTCTACAGGTTACAACTCTGCAAGTTAAAATAAGGTTTAAACAGGTTGAAGGAATGTACAGCGAGTGTAGTGTTCCAGCAATTGAATGATGAGGCGACACAAGTAACGCATAGTATATTTATCTGAAAATTCTTTGTGTCTATCCCTCTGATTGCTGGTTACAAATAAGATTGGCTCAATAAATGGGGAATTGATTTGATTTTAAAAATTTCATGCAACGATGTGAAGTGACATACATCCTCCATTCCTGTAAATCTAGGTTCAGTTTTTTTCTTTTTTCTTTTTTATCTAATAGCAGGCAGCTTATGAATATGGAGCGCCAGTAATCATTGAGAAAGAGGTTAACCATGCAGCATCTGCCTTTCTTTAAGCCGAGAATTTCAATTATTCCTTAGTCTGGAAAATTCGGTGGTAGATTTGTGAATAGTGGGTATTGGGTAGTAAAATGAAGAACCTGGGCATTTATCTTGATTAGATTCTCTGCATCCATGGTTAGGTGGCAGCAAAGTTAGATCCCTCATTGCACAACAATCGAGAGAAACAGGCCTGCCAATATCACTGTTCAAAATGGTGCAAAAGTAAATTCAACCATTAGCTACATGGATTTTGTTATGGTCTCTTAGGATAATTTGATTAATAATGGTATTTCGTTATGGTCTTTTAGGTGCATTTGATTAATAATGGTTTTTTCAAAATTTGAGGATGAATTTTGAAATATTTTTCTATTCCAGAAGCATTGACAACAGTGCAAGGACGAGAGAGTAGCAGAAAATGCTTGGCAGACTGTGCCCTTGAACTTGGTAGGGATTCCTTTAGAGATATTTATCTATTGATCAAACCATGTCAGTCCTAATGCTATGGAGATTATGTGAAGACTATTTGACCTCACTGTTATGAGAACATATGAAGCAATTTGAACAACCACAGCTACAACGTCCACAATAATGTTTCAGCCTTGTTTAATTCAATGCAGCGGAATCAAACTTTCCAAAAGCAAAACTTCCTAAGCACATTAAATGACAGTCAACAGAATTTCAGACTTTCCTACATTCAGAACATGCACTGGACCACCTAAGCAACTTCTCATCACAGAGATTTCGAATTCTTTTCAACAGGACTAAGATTGGTATACGTCAAAATTTTCTGGATACTAACTCAAAATAGATTGTTATTTCTACAACTGATCGGTATAATAGTTTCTATGGTATACATGAAAATTGTCATAATTTGTGCATGGAATGAGCAGTAGCAACTTACTATATTTTGTGTAGAGCAATAGGTATATACAATCAGTGTATTAGGTGTAAAGAAACTGTCTATGGCTTCAGGCCTTTATTCATCAAAACTTGTAGCATTTCACTATTGTATATTATTGTTTATAGAGGAGTAGACAAGTTGTTCATACAAAAGCCTTCGTAAAGATGAGAAGGCTTATACTTCCAATTTCTACATAAGAGCAGAAACTTGTATGATAATATTCCTATATTCAATCAGAAGGTTTGTAGTTAAAATCTCCATAGTATTTATGGGATGCATAGCTATAACAATCATCAGATCAGAATGTTTGCAAGAGATCAGGAGACCCATATCTACAATTAAGTTTCTGTATCAAACCATACTAAAGAAACAATATCAAATAAGGAGGAGACATTACATAAGAAAGTCTCCAAGACTTGCTAATATTGTTTGTCATTGTATGAAAAATCTGGTTTACCTCTGTATCAGATCTGTAAAGATCTTAGAATGAGAGCCAGACATATTAATGTGAAAATTTCTGTGTATATTAGATATAAAAGATTTGAGTTTTGGGTTATCAAAGCTATAGATTGAGAACTACATGGATTGCTTGATAGGATGGCTGGTTCGATTTGTATATCAGGATTGCTACCTTCTTTGTGGTGGTAGTGTGAGATCAATTGGGAATTGCTACTCGTTTCATAATTCAAGAGGGAAATGAATTTCCCAATGATGGTGGCGATGAAGGAACCCAGCAAAAGCATAGAGAATAGCATAGCTGATCGAATAAAAAAATCAATTGTGTAAATACAAATAACGCACCCTAAAAAGTGATGTCTTCTTTTTCTGTAAGGTTATCATTTTATCATTATTTATAGAACATAAACAGTTAGCAAAGCTACAAATGTGAAATGTTAATTGGTCTCTGTTAGTCAATTCCAGTTTGTGCCCATATGGAATAATGTCTAGCGTGTTTCTTTGCAAAATAACAATTGGTTTTCTACAATATGAAGGAGCTGCAGCAGAATATGGCCGGAAGCCAAGCATCTTTGACACTTTCACTCACAGGGAAGGTTTGTTTCATCACATATCTTCATTCATCCCTTCATTTGCATTCTACCCAGTTGCTTACTTTACTTTGGGACTTTCAAGGCCAAGGCTGGAAGTGTTATTATTTTCTTTAACTATATTGTCAGGGATTACTGTGGATGGAGGTAATGCAAATGTAGCTGTTGATCAATACCATCATTACAAGGTATTATTATCTGCAAATCTAAGAACAATAAATGTCACTAGGACAACCTATATGCAGTGGCTACTTGTAAGCCATCCTCAAGTTTTATGTGCATGTCCAACCCCATTATTGTTGTTTTCATACTAATGTATCAATAGTTAAACTCCTAGATGATTTGGGTATCAACTTGATGCAAAATTTCATGTGGGTTTTGAAGGAGGATATTGATCTAATGTCTATGATGGGAGTAGATGCCTTTAGATTTTCAATCTCATGGCCTAGGCTTATTCCTGGTATATTTTTGTTTGAGCTCTGACCACATGTTTAATGCTGAGAATTTAGTAAACACTCAATGGACAATAGTAGGAAATAACTATTTCACATATATTGATGCATATGGTAAAGGACTGACCAACCCAAAAGGCGTTGAGTACTATAATAACCTCATAAATGAGCTTTTGTCCCATGGTAGTATTTATTGACAAACTTGTCTCTCTACTTTGTTTTTATTCCTGTGACTATCATCCTCAAAATTGTTAATCGTTTCACAATGCATGTCTCAGGCATTCAACCACATGTGACATTGTACCACTTTGATCTGCCCCAAGCTCTATAAGATTCCTATGGAGGTTTCTTAAATCCACAGATTGTGTAAACATCTTATGTCATCTCCTGTTCTTTTTTTTTCTTCCCATGTGGGTTGACACACAAGTCAAAGCATCAATTTATTGGTGCATTAATAATCTTATGGTTAGAGAAGCAGAGTTTTCTAATCTACTTCGATCTTATGCAGGGAGGATTTAAAAGGTTATGCATATGTGTGTTTCAGAGAGTTTGGTGATCGAGTGAAATATTGGTCCACTTTCAATGAGCCCAATGTTTTTGGCACTGCAGGATATGATGACGGCGTTTTCCCACCTCAAAGATGTTCCCAACCATTTGGAAATTGTACTGCTGGAAACTCAACTATTGAGCCATATATTGTTGGTCACCATGTTTTGCTATCACATATAGCTGCTGTGGAGCTGTACAGGAAAACCTATCGGGCTTTTTTCCTCTCTGATCTATGTTCATCTCCATTCATTCTAAGAGATTTTATAAATTTCTTGATGAATGCAGGAAAAGCAAAAGGCCTGGATTGGATTAGTAATTTTAGTACATTGGATGATACCTCTTACCAGTAAATCCACAGATGTGGCTGCTACTCAAAGAGCAAATGATTTTATGGTGGGCTGGTGAGTGATTTCTTTAACAATGAATTTTCAAGTTAACTTATGTTTCCAGAACCTTGAGTACCATAGAGCAGTCTCACCAATTGTTATTTCTCCTCTTTTTCAGTTGGGGTTTTCGTAGTAATTTTAGTACATTGGATGATACCTCTTACCAATAAATCCACAGATGTGGCTGCTACTCAAAGAGTAAATGATTTTATGGTGGGCTGGTGAGTAATTTCTTTAGCAATGAATTTTCAAGTTAACTTATGTTTCTAGAACATTGAGTACCATAGAGTAGTCTCACCAATTGTTATTTCTCCTCTTTTTCAGTTGGGGTTTTCGTAGTGATTCAAATAATTAATAGATATATTGTTGAAGTGGATGCAAATAGGTGTACTTTTGTTTGGTTGGGGGCATACAACCACCTTGAATTAATTTCTTTTTCCAAAATCCAGGCTTTTAGACCCATTTGTTTCTGGACACTATCCAGGGAGCATGAGGAATATAGTGGGTTCTCAGTTACCTTCATTTACAAAGGAGCAGGCTCAAAAGTTACAAGGGTCATTGGACTTCATTGGTGTCAATCACTATGTTACCAGGTATTGTTTTGATGTTCCAAGAAAAGGTGAACTTGTGTCAAGAGACTATGCTCAAGATATGTCCATTAGAACTGCAGGTACGAGAGTCATTCTCACAAATATATTTAACTCAATAAATCTCATCTTCTAACAGCCTTTCAACTTGGCCTCCTTAAATCTATGAAGAATAACATTACTGTCTTCAAATCATAAAGGAAAATAGTTTTGATCCGTTGAAGTTTTATGTTATTTTAAATTCAGGAGTGATACATTGCAAGAACATTGGTATTAAGAACATTTTATCGTTGTTCTGTACTGCTTGATGAATGCAGTGGAACGAGATGGAATTCCCATCAGCGTAGATGTAAGAAGATTTTGAAGAATCACATGTCCTATTATAATCATATGTTTTCTTTTTCTTTTTAGCAGGAGCTTTTTATAAATATGACTATGTAGATTTTTACATTTCAATAGAAATTTTGGATTTAAACTATGCCTTAGTTTAGAAACATAATTCTAAACTGAGAGACAAATAGAATCCAAAAATTCGACTAAACTTTTTATAAATTTTAGACAGTATGTTCTAAGTATGTTTATATCCTCACAAAAAAATATTTACCTCATGCTGAAATTTGTGGCAAAGATCATTTTTGGGTATGCCAGTTGTACCACAAAGCATGCAGGCAGTGCTTGAATATATTGAGGACCATTCCCATAATATTCCTATTATTGTGCATGAAAATGGTGGGCACTCTTCTTATGTTATTCCTATACCACAAGTTAGGTTTTCAGGTCCTCAATGACAGCTCCCTGTACACTTAAGATTTATGCAGGTTCAAGAAAATATACACAGATTGGTGCTACACTTTTTGATCATTGACCATCTAATTATCTATTTTGGACTTACAATATCAGCTTTCATGTCTGGATAGGATTTTCAGAGCCTAATAATTCTTCTATTCCCCTTTATAAGGCTTTGAATGACCAATTCAGGATGGATCTCCATCAAGAGGTCCTTCAGTATGTGCTTGCAACAACAAGGTATACCATTTCTGAAACATAAAAAGTTTATTCATTGTGGCAGGAATTTGTGAAATGATGAATATCTCTCAGACATAAAACATTTATTCATTTTGGCAGGAATGGGTCAGATATCTGTGGATACTTTATATGGTCTTTCCTAGATGACTATGAAGTTTTGAGTGGTTACACTTGGCGTTTTGGTCTTCATTATGTGGACTTAAATGATTTTGAAGTTTTGAGTATTTACACTTGGCGTTTTGGTCTTCATTATGTGGACTTCAATGACAATTTGAAGCGTTATCCCAAACTATCTGCTCATTGGTGCAAGAGTTTTCTGCAGAGGCGGGAAAGCAGGGAATCAATACTTGAATCTCAAATTCTACTCAACACCTACACTCCTATGAACGTCTCATAGAACCAAGAATTGAAACTCAATTTTATGAAAACAATGTGGTATATTTTAGGCATGATTTTCTTATACAAATTTGATATTTATGTTTATATTCACTTCCAAAAATGCTTTTATAGCATTTGATATATGATGTTTATGGTAGGAAACAATGTATTAAAAAATCTCAAATATTTTTTTATTTTTATTTTTTAAGTTAGGATAGATCATATAAGTGTTAATGGATGTTCTTTTTTTCATTATCTTTATCATCATCACCATATTGGAATTTTCTAAAATTTCACTGGATATATCCAAATTATTCTTTGGACCCTTACAAATTGTTCAATATTATATTTCTTTATTCTAGAGGCATCCTAGTCTTAAAGTGATATTTGAAACAAACTTTATGAGTCATATACTTTAAAATACGAGCTTTTTTGCTTCATGTTTGCCACAAGAAAAATCACGGCAGCTTAAATTATGAAATATTGAATGACAATCTTGGTTTTCTTAGAAAATATGACTCTAGTGCTCGCTAGTTGGTTTATTATTTTTCAATAGTCGTTGTTGGTGTGCCTAATCAATATTCTTCATTATCTACACATATATGCCTTGTCTATTATTATGGAGGTTGTTGAATCTTAGTTGGATATGAGAGATTCTCTCCAACAAGATTTTCTCCTAGAATAGCATGTGGAGTTAAGTTGTTTTTGGCTTGAAGTCTCAATGGAATAGTATATTTGTTACACAGTAAAATGTCACTGCCATCATGTCAGTCTCCCTACTGTGCTATAAACCACATTCACCTATACTCATGCTCCTCAAAATGGCTAAAAAACCCTCTTTGCCTAAGTTAAATGAATCATCGCATCTGTTAATAAAATAACCGCGCTGACAGACGGAGTCCACTGTTACTGCTGCACTGCCAGCGCGGAAGCACACGTCTTTTCTGCGCTGGTCCCATTTCATGAACAGCGCACCCTCCGTTTGTCCTGTTGAGTGCTGACCAGACCTCCTCTGTAGTTGGTCTGCGATGTCAGCGCGCCAGCCCAGTGTCTCACCCGCGCTGATCCTGTTTGGGCGAATTTGTTCTAACAACCAGCCTTCTAGATCCCTCCAGACTTGGTTGTTAGCATTGTTGAGGTCGCCATCCTTTCTCTGGTATGTCTGTTCGACTAACCATCCACTTAACTTTGGGGAAAGCTCATCCTCCTTTACCTATTCATGGAGACTCCTTCTCTTTATAAGCCTCCTCCATTTCCCATGAGCAGCTAGTTTTGGAACATATAGACTTTGATTGAGGAATTCTTAGTGCATTTTAGTGCTGCTCTTTGTAGGCATTTGGTGTGGTGTGTGAGGATTGTCTTGAGCTTGAGGAAGGTAATGAGCTTGTTGCCTTGTATGTGAGAGAGAGACCTCTTTGACTTGGGAGATTTGCTTCAAAGGTGAATTCTTGGAAGACACGCTGGCTGGACCCTCTAGAGAAGGACTCAGCGTTAGGACTTCGGTTGTACCTTACTCTATTTTCTGATTAATAAAGATAGATGACTGCTCTTATGGTTCCATTTCCATTTGTCCTATGAACGATTAATGCAAATTGTATCCTTCCTGACTGATACATAGTTGTTATTAGTAGATTTTATGCTCTTGTTTGCCCTCTCTTTGCTTGTGCAGGCGTTCGTCCGCGAGGATAGCGGAGAATTGTGATCGGCTGGAGCAAAGGAGCGAGAGGACTATCTCTTCGACAAACATAGCGTTGGAATCCAAGTAGGTTGCTCTTACCCACTTGTTAATTACAACTAGGAACCTGCGGTGCAGCATTGTTCGATTGTTGCTAGACCCCTGTTGGGCTAGTAGGGATCGCCTCTATCCGTAGAGGGGATTTACCTCACCAACAATTTGGCGACTCCGCTGGGGATCCGGATATGCCTCTTTGTGTGTCACCTTTGTTTTGATTATTGCTCCTTTGTCAAAGTTTTGGAGATTGTTTTGTTGTTGGTTTGTTTCTGGGTTCGCCCTAGGGACTACCTTAATTGCCTTGAAAGCCTGTTGTTTTGGTTTGGAAGTTTTTGTTCGAATTGATTTGCTTTTCAGCCTCAGCGCGTTTTATTTTAAAACAGCTGCGCTAACATCGCATCCTGTCTTCTTTGTTGTCCCTGTCGTCGCGCTTGTATATTCAGACAGTTGCGCTGACCTGGTTTTTTGGGCCAGCGCCCTTTATTCGTGTCCTTCAGCGCTGACAGCGCAAAGTTGCTACAGACATTTTCTTGTCATCGCCTTGTTGTTGTAGGGTCACCCGCGCTGATCCTGTAAAAATTCTTTTTGTCCAAATTGACCTACTGAACCTCTTGGTTTTGGCTTTCTCTTGCTTTTTCTACTTGGTTTTTGGCTTGATAACTTTGTTTGAACTGTGACTCGATCGCTTGCGAGACCTCATTCCACGAGAGCTCGTTTATCGTTTGTTTTCAGTGTGTGCAAAGCCTTCCTTTTTGCTCTTGCTGCTTGGTTGATGTTTTGTCTTAACTTTTACAAATACTGAAGCGTGTTAGACCGTCGTTTGTCTGGTCGTGGACTCTCATCCTGTGGGTGTTCGCTTATTTCCATTGATTTCACACTCAAACCCTAGGGCATCTAGTGGTTGTGTGTGTCTAGCCTCCCGTCCGGGATTTGGTGTTCTTGGTTGGCCAACCACCTTCGTTTTTGTCTTCGCGATTGTTTGGTGATTGTTGAAAGTGATTGATTGTGTTCCAAGCGGTTTGCTTTCCTCCGTTGAAATTCCTCATTGTCTTTTGAGCTTAGATTACAATAGCTCATAAGCCCTCGTTTTCCTTCGATTTGGGAAACTAGTTTTAGTGACTTGGGAATTGTCTTGTGTGTGCATTGAGTGATTTAGTTTTTTCACTTAGTGTTGCTATCTTTCTAATTCATTTGAAAAGAACTTTTATGTCATTGAAAAAGTAGAGCAAACTAGTATCTTTTGCATTGATAGTTGAAAGGAAAAGAGCATTTCGTTATTCCGTGTTTTCAAAAGAAAAGTTTCATTTCCTTGCTGTTAGTTGCATTAGGTTGCGTGATTGCTTGAAGTCATTTTGTTTGTTTGAAAGGTTCTTAACTCTCTTCTAGCTAGAATTCATCGAACAAAATGATGATCTTTGGCATATAGTTGCATTTAGGTGTTTTTGAGAGATCATACGGTAGGACCTCAAACTCAAACCTAATCCAAGATCAACTGTAAAATAAACCAAATTTATCTAAAAACGCATTGGAACCTAACGGAAACATTTAGAGGTCTAGGCTAGAGACGTGTTCCGGCGTCGTTAAACCTAGTAGCTTAACGTTGAGTGGTTGGGTGATTCCTCCACGGTGAGACGATAAGTGCTAGCACGGATTGGGCTCCCACGTACCGTCGAGTATAAATGGGGAGACTCCATTAGGCTTGCATCCTTTATCCATAGGAAGCCGAGTCGGCTGCCTTGTAAACCGTAACGCACCGAACACAGCATTCGGGAAGATTGACTGCAGTACGGGAAGTCCTTGGTTCTCATATGATTGCCAAGGTGTATAAGCAGTTTTACGAGTTGCTTGGTAAAACTTTTGCCTAGAACTTCCAGAGTAGTCAGCTTTTGATCCTTTTCAGACTGTCTAACAGAAAAGGTGTAAGCGAGCGTCTTGTCACTTCGTGCTCGTTAAACATTCGAAGGCGATAGAGTCATCTTTTCGTCCTTTTCTCGACTCTTGAAACATGAAAAGGTCAAGTTCAGTTCCTGTGTTTTAAAATTTATTTGGCCTCGATAATATTTCCCAGTTAGATCTTGTGTGCGTTAGCTGAGTAGGTTTTGTTTTGCTATGGCAACCTTTCCAGGGTTCACCAACCTAAGTTCCCCTCCTGACGGGAACCCTAGTCATTTCCCTCCTCTTGGAATGTTGGTGCTCCTTATATGGCGACGTTATCCCTTCCAGGGTTAACTGTCGGGTTGCCTGTTTGGTTGTTTTCAACCTCTTTGGTCCCTACCGTGTCGGCTGACGCTCCATCAGTCCCTCCACCTGCACAACATCATGTTGAACCTAAGGTGGACCTCTCTCCTTCGACGCCTACTTCTACGTCTCCTTCTTGTACTTCGCCTGGTGAAAGTTTCGATTCAAGTAACCAGGTGGCTAAGAAGAAGAAGAAGCAGACCAAGAAGAGGAAGTCTCCCAAGAGAGAGGTTACAAGTACGACTGTTCCCATAAGTGCACCTGAGGTCGGGCCCCCTTCCGCTCCTCCGCGGAAGGTTAAGTTTCCTTGCCGATTATGCAAGGAGGACCACCTTCTTCGTGATTGTCCTGGCATTCCCAGGATCTTAGAAGTATGGTCCCGTGATCCGGCCCGCCCCTCATCATCCACTGAAGCTCACAGCGATGTTCCCTCATCAGTTGGGAATGGTAAGGGAAATGGGAAGATTCGAATCCCCTGCAGACTTTGTGAAGGAAATCATCCCCTTCACCTTTTTCCACTCATGGATAAAGCCTCCGCTCTTTTGGAAAATCTCTCAGCACCCTCCCCCCAACTACCCGTTGGATATCAACGTCTTTCTGCAGCTGCAGATCATTCGCCTCCCAACAATGAGATTGGTTTGCAGTCTCCTCTTGTCCAGGCCCCTCTTCCCGAACCTGGCTGTGCCCAGCTTGTTCCAGACCAACCATTGGTCGGACAGAGTGTCGTCCACTCTGTTTCGGAAGAGTCAAATTCCCATGTTCTTCTCATCTTATCGGATTCTCCTGAGCCAGATGATGGTTTTCCCATCCCAGCCTCTCCAGAGAGTTACGATTCGGTCCCTCCCAAGCAGGGGGGCAACCATATGGTTCCCCCACCAAGTAGTTCGGTCGTGTCCTTCGATTGGAGTTGTTTGACGACCCCTCCCCTTCCATCTCATGTGCCTTTCTGGGTCACCGCCTATGCCTCTCATATGGCGCTACCTAGCACTGTGTTAGATGAGGGAGCATCGGTCAGTCTTATGCCCGTTACTACTTGGCAAGCTTTGGGTTCCCCATCGCTTGTACCTGTCGCACCGAATCTCACCGCTTTCGACGGAGGAACGAGTCAACCATTAGGGATCCTTCCAAAGTTCCCTATCACTTTGGGGAGCAAGACTGTCTATATAGACGTCTCGGTCACCCAAGGCCCTTTAGACTTCAGTCTTCTCCTTGGTCGTGACTATGTGTATTCCATGGGAGCCCTTGTTTCTTCACTTTTCTGTGTGGTTTGCTTTCCACACGATGGAAGAATGGTGACGATGGACCAATTATCGTTCGTTCATCCACAAGCCCCTCCGGCGCCATTGCCCTTCCCTCTTGGTTCTCAACCACCAGTTGCACCTGTCTCACCTCAGATCAACTATGTGGCCGCCTCTCCCATGCCTGTACCCAGCAATGCCACTGTCGTGCATAGTGTTCTGGGGGCATAGGGTCCCGACTTCCGAGACATCGACCTCCCACCGGGAGCGCCGCTCTTGGAAGCCCCAACTTCCTGTTCATTATGATGAAGTTCGGGCGGAGCATAGTTCCTGATCTTGTGTCAAGCTCCTTAAAAATGAAACAAGGAGTCTCGAGGATAGTTTTGCTAATGTATCAACCTCGTTAAAATAATGAAACGGCTTGTATCCGAGCATGGTTCCTGATCTTGTGTCAAGCTCGTTAAAAAATGAAACAAGGGTTATGAGGATAGTTCTTTTACTGTGTCAACCTCATTGGGGATTTACCTCACCAACAATATTTATCTTTAGTCGAAAACATCCATGTCTAAATTCACATTGAACTAGATGGAATAAACAATTCAATGTGTTTATGTGTGTTATGATTGTATTTTTGTGAATTATTGTGTTTCTTATTCAATTCTTTTGAAGTAAATTTGTTACAATAGTTTAGTTATTTTGAGAGCTAATCCTTGAAATAATTGAAGAAACTACAAAAGAGAAACTCTATACATACATGTTTCCTATCATGTTGGAAACTCTACACATAAAGTAATTGACATTTATGTTGAACAACTTGCTCCTTTTGTCCTTCTCAAATTCTTCAAGGATCTCTTAAAGTACATAATTGTTTTATAAGCTTACTAAGAACCTTAATATGTTCCTGGGTTGGAAAACTAAAATGGTTTTTATTATTAAACAATGTCATTCTATGTAGGGTTGAAATTTGATATCCTACCTCACAAGTTAAGAATTTTTAATGAGAAGTTCTAATTAAATACTCATTTCATCTAATGTTCAAATTTTGATTCTTTAGTTCATCTCTTAATTTACACAATTGTTCCTTCTCAAATTCTTTAGTCATCCTTTTCAAATTCTTCAATAATCCTTTGTTGTATACAACTATTTTATCAAGCTTCCTAAAGCTTTAGTATATTCCTAGAATACAAAACTAAAATGATATCTTGTTCTTTAACAATTCATTTTATGCATGGTTGAGAGAAAAATACATATTATGCTAATTGAGGAATGTTTTTCGCTTGTCGAACTTTTAGTATTGAATTTAACACACTAACATCTTACAACAATGAACTAACAATATTCATGATGAAAATAGCAATATGGAAGATTTATCTGCATAATGAAGAAGGCAATATGGGAGATTCCAATCACGTTCCAAGGCATTTTTTAAAATGTGGATGTGACAAAAGGTTGTTGTGGAAGGTGTTGTTTGTATATGGGAAATTTATTGATCATTGTGTATAATCCTAATGTTGATAGATATGTCTACTAAGTGGTTCCAGTTAATGGGGCATTGATATGAGCGTTCAATATATTTTTATTCTTTATCAAAGTATTCTTTTGTTGTATTTGTGTTCTTCAATTTATGCCTTACGGCGTTTCCTTTGCAACATCTGGTATAAATGCTAGTTTATTTCTATTTATACGATGACATAGAGAGGAAATCAAGGGCTTTTATACAACGCATTTTAATATAGAAATATTAGATGCGTTAAATTTGAGAATGGGAGGGTTTTTGACTAAATAATATTGTAAACTATTGCCACTTGGAAAAATGTTTAATAAAAATCCGTTAATAGTGATTATTATATTGCATGCACGTTTTTAAAATTTGGTTGCTCCATACTTTTGTTCGTTTAAGTGAAGGTGTTTGTAAAATATTTCTATTCATTTGTTTTTAAGTTTATTTTAAAATGGAAAAGTAATTTGTTTTCGAATAATATTATAAAGTTTTCTAAATCCATTTTATCTTAAAATGGAAACTTAATTTACTTTCGAATAACATTCCAAGGTTTTCCAAATTTGATTCTTATGATAAAACACAAATGTGATGGAATTAGTTATTCTAGGTTGTTCATTTAGATTTATTTTAAATTATAATTTATACTTTATTGTAAATTATAATTTTCTTATAAGTACTAAGCCAAATGGTTTATTTTATTTCAGTGACTCTCATGTACCAGAGAGAAATATGGTAAATAACAAAGACTGATATAATAACAAAATTTTTATTATTTCATTGGATTTGTAATACCACCAGATATCATAGCAGTTACACATACATTATGAAACCAATAAGATCAATGATTTTCATCCTATCATATACAACGAAACGCTCACTCAATTCTTTTACTAACGTTGCTCAGCATAGGGTTGATTATTGGTCATCTTTTCGCACAGTGAATAATGTTTTATCTTACATATCTCTATATACATCACCATTACAATGTTGGTATGGCATTCATCGCTTCATCAATCTGCAATATGTAAAATAAAATAATATATATATACTTCAAAATTTGGTCATGTGTCAAGAAAAGAAAAAACAAAATCTACTCTCATACTGCAAAATGTTTCAATATGAAGTTACTTCGTAGGGAATGTGAGGGCCACATACAACTTGAACTTCTATCAGATTTTTATTCACCAAAAACTGCATTATTAGGGGCCTTGAGGCATTTACAAATGGTATATCTACTAAGTTGGTGATCTCGAACCCTCTTCTCCAGAAGCTCCAGACAGGCGCTTGCAACACAAGCTCTCCACTTTCATGAAAAATGTTTTCGACTATAAATCGACATAACACGATTTCAAAATTGTTGAAATATGGCAACAAGAATATTCCAATTTAATTTTTCCTTGAATTAATTTGTGAATTAAAATTGAATTTAGTCTTAACACCTACTTGGAAATAATTAATTAATTTATTTTAAATTAATTAGTTGGATATATTCAAGTTAGAAGTCTTTTTGAAGTCATGCAAGAGTTATCCCTTAAATTAAGGAGATAAGATTGAGTTATATTTGAGTTGTAATTAGTTAACTCAGTTTACTGAGTTAAGTCCAGTGAAATTAGTTCCAAACTGTTTGAGGAATTGATAGTGAGTAAATAATCCGCTGATGCATTAATGCACTCAACTAGTGCTACTCTAGTTAACTGAAGATTCCCTCATCAGAAACTCATGCATGTCTATTCTAAGAAAGACCCAGTTGAGATTAGTGTTCAAGGACAGTGTACTATCATTTTCATGTGTTTTCTCATGGAGAAAACTCATGCATGCAGTCAAGTATTCATCCTTGAGGATTGTGTAGTTTTGAAGGCTTGTTTTTCCACTTGGTAAGAGGTTAATCATCCATAAGGAACAGCGCAAGGAAATAGGAGCTTGGAGGGCAGAAAAGAAGGCAGGAGAGAAGCCAAGATTGCCTGTGAGCATCTGTGAGGATTGTACTGAGAGCTAGCTAGCTGTGAAAGCTAAGGCTTTGTACAATTCCTATGTATTTCCACCATGTATGATAATACAATAGTGTGGGTTTTTTTTATTTGAGACTTTCCCCAAAGTATTTTCATGTGCATTGTGCCATTGATTCTTCTTCTTCTGGTTATATTGTTTAGCTCGATCTTTAAGCTTTTGAAAATTGATAGTAGAATTAGGTTATAGTATTCAGCTTTGATTTATATTGCATTATCAGGTTAACTTATCACAGATTTCTACATGGTATTAGAGCTGTGAACAATATACTGAGAAGAGAATTCAAAGTTTGAAGTTCAATGCTGCAAGTAAAAAATTCATATCATACTTCAAGATTGGCCAATGCAGTTCTATGGCTTGAGACTCGAGTATGCCTTCGAAGGTAGTTCGAATTACATAGCATGGAAAGATAGAATGGAGGTTGTATTAGAAGACAATGGCTCAAAGGAATTCATTGATCAAGAAATCCCAAAGCCAACTTCAACTAATGCACAAGAGTTGGTTGAGTGGAAGAAGTGTGTGGCAGAGACGAGACAGATCATCCTTGAGGGAGTTCGAGACCATATTGTCTCGAGTCTCCATGGGAAGGATACTTCGTTTTCAATGTGGAAGACATTGAAGGACCTCTACCAGAACAGTAACGACCAGAGGAAATTGGCGCTCAAGGATATGCTTCGAAGAATCAAGATGGAGAAGGGTGATACTATTTCCACATATCTGAACAAGCTCACCATGTGTAGAGATGAGCTTGGCAGTGTGGGAATAACTACTTCCGATGATGATATGGTGAGCCTCACTCTCCTTGGCCTTCCAAAGAGTTGGAATAGCTACCAGGACTCTATGAATGGAAGGGAGAAACTGTCGGATTGGGAACGACTGTGGTTGGATCCTATGCAGTTGGAGATTAGGAGGAGCACATGAGATGGTTCTTCATCCAAGAATGATGATGAAGAAAATTTGGCCTTAGAAAGTAAGGCGAGGGAAGGGAAGGGGAAGTCTTCCCATGTCAAATTGAATTCTTCTCATGGAGGGAAGAAGAGTGACATGTCTAAAGTAAACTGCTTTAATTGTCACAAGATGGGACATTATGTGACTAATTGCCCATTGAAGAAGTCCAAGAAGGGATCCTCAGAAGGATCGGAAGGTGAGGCATTAGCCTCTCAGTTCAAAATGGGCTTTACCCTGATCGCATGCATGGTGTCATCAATGATAGGTTGTGTCTGGTATCTTAACAGTGGAGCCTCATTCCACATGACCGGTGATAAAAATTTATTCAGTGCCTTGGAGGAGAAAGACCTCAAGATGCGCATAGAGATGGGTGACAATGGAAGGTATAGTGTTTCAGGAGTGAGCACAGTTGCTTTTCAAAGGGAGCATGGAGCTCCTCTCACCTTGACAGATGTGATGTATGTTCATGGACTGAAGAAGAACTTAGTATAGGTCCTGATGTTGGAGGACAAAGGCTACGATGTTTTCTTCAGTAAAGGAAAGGTGTTCCTAATACACATAGCCATGGGTCAGACTAAAAGGATAGGGATTCGAGTGAAGAATCTCTATAAACTAGAGGTAGATGATTGTGTGGCATTGAGTACGAAAGCAAAATTGGTACAAAGCCAAGACATTGGTGAGTTGTGGCACAGGCGTTTAGGCCATTTGCATCATGGGGCTTTGAAGATAATGCAGTAGATATCTACAGGACTTCCCAAAGGTAAACTTGAGCAAGTTGACACATGCAAAGGTTGTACCTTGGGAAAGTACACCAAGTCTTCCTTTCATGATCGAGACAGCCGAGCAGAGGATATCTTAGAGTGAGTTCATACTGACTTGTGTGGACCATTCTCAACGACATCCTGTTATAGACATTTTTGGGCACTGCAACCCCAATCATAAATGTCCATAAACCAAAGGCTCCTAAGTCCCTAAAAGTGTTGCTTCACTCCCTAAAGGAACAAGGTCAACTGATTACATCATCTCCTAGAAATTCTCCACAGAAAACTACTCAGAACTGGTCAAAACTGGACCATACAGAATGCCCAGTGCAGAAGGTACGATGCATCTCTCCTACTCAGTGTAAAAGGTGCGATGCATACTAGAAAGCCCTTTTGTAGGGTGCGATGGGAGAGAATGGACAAATGGTAGAGACAGTTTGTGAGGTGGAGGATCATAGAATCTTCCAGAAACTTCTCCTTTGGCACTTGCCTCTCTAAATTCGCCCAGGGATGAGTAAGAGATCATCAATCTCCAAGTGGAGTCAAGAACTATCAGAGAGAGGACACTAATCAAAATCCCAGAAGCTGACTCACCCCCCTACAATCATCTATATATGGATCCCTCATCACAAAGATCCAGAGGCTGGAAACTTGTATCTTGTAAGGAAGTGTTGTTGGTTTCCTGGTGCAACATCATAGTGTTGGGTGATCTAAGATTTGCATGAGGTGAAGAAGGGCTTTCATGCTGGAGGATGATGATGGGTCAGAACAATTGGTTGTAATCCTCTTTGCTATTCTTGATATTAATAAAGCTATTCAAGTTTTCCTCCACATTCTTTTATGTTTGATGATATATGCATTTGTGTGGTCAATACATATCTAGTCCTGTATTGCTTATGATTGTAGATCTCTGTTCTTCGATAGTATTATGCTGCTTTGATTCCACAGGTGCTCTTTGAAGCTGGGTAAACGAAGAAGAAGCGGCAAAGATCTATCAGAAAGGAGAAGAACCAAGCACAAGACTGAGGTTGGTGTCCTTTGTTCCCCTCTTATCTACTTCTCATAAAGGAAAGCAAAAGTAGTTTTAGTTTGTTTGTTTCTAAGATAGCTACTAGTCTT
>APFE031449428.1:57743-69988 GCA_000404065.3 Pinus taeda | reverse complement strand
TTTTCCAAAAGATTTGCTATTTATACAAGCAAAAAATCAAAATCTGAAAGAGAGTTGGTATCTTTTTCATAAATGCCTAATGTAACCATTCACAACTGGTTTTATTCTGAAAAAGAGAAAAACTATTATTTTATGAAATAGAAGAATAATGTTCTATGGAAAATATTTTTTAAGAATTTGTCCATTGACAGGCAAAGAGTCTCTTTTACCTGCTAAATCCTTTAACACAAATGTCAATGGACCTACGGCTTCTACAATTTGAAAAGGGCCAAGCCACATTCTTTGAAATTTTATATGTTTACCCTTTTCTTCTTGTGCCTTGTCCCATTTTAAAACTAAATCTCCCACCTGAAATTCTTTTCTGGTCATTATATTCAAATCAAAAGAAGATTTTACTAGTGCCTGATGATGAGCATGCATTTTCTTAGCTTGCTCTCGCTATTCTCCTAATTTGATTATTTCCATTTGCCTTAAGTGTAGTGAGGAAGTTGGTACTTCATCAATGTATTGAACTAAAGACAAAGAAGGAATTGCTAGATGAGTTGGAAGAACAACTTCTCTCCCATAAACTAAATTAAATGGAGAAGTGTCGATGGAAGCTTTTTCCATTATTCGGTCTACCCATAAAGCGTATATTAAGGATTTATGCCAGTTTTTCTGATTTTGGTCTACTGTTCTTTTGATAATCCTAATTAGGTTTTCGTTTGTAGACTCGGCTAATCCATTGCCTTGTGGATAATAATTGGCCAAATATTTAAGTTTGAATCCTCTTTTAAGTGCAAATTCAATAATTGCATTTCCAGAAAAGTATGGTGCATTATCGAACATTAAAGCGGAAGGTAATCCAAACTTGGTGATTATAGATTGATCTATGAACTCAATGATATTTTCGGCATTAGCCATCTTGAGTGGAACTGCTTCTACCCACTTAGTAAAATAATCTATTGCTATAAGGATATATCTATGCTGCTTGGAAGAGTGAGGAACAATCTCACCTATTATGTCCAATCCTCACTGACTGAAAGGTTGGTCGATGTTAACTGGTTGTAGTGGTAAGGATGGCTTCTTCTGTCTTCCAGTAGTAGTTTGGAAAACTTGACATTTCCTCACATAACTATGCGAGTCTTTAAATAACGTGGGCCAGTAATATCCTACGCGCAAGATTTTATGTGCAGTAGCATCTCTAGCATAGTGTCCACCTACTGGTCCGTCATGGAGTTCTTGTAAGACTTTATCATCTTCATATTTCTCAAGACATCTATGAAGAACAAAATCGTAATTCATTCTAAAAAGAATATCATTTATTAGCTGGTATTGTTTGGCTTTTAATCTTAGAGATCTTTTCTTAGTGTAATCGAGGTATGAAGGAGCATATCCATTTTTAAGATAATAAATAATGTCAGCATATAATGATTGCTCATCATTTAGGCTTACCTCACAAACTTGTACCTCTACAGATGGGATTTCATAAATTTGCGACGCTCCAGCCAGCATTTTGCAAAAGCCTTGACCTCTTACAATGTTTGCTGGTTTAATTTCTATGTCATATTCTTGTAAGGCAATTAGCCAATTGGCCCTCTTCTCACCCACATCCTTTTGTACCAGAAGATTTCTTACCGCTGGAAATGGTACTATAATTTTGGTGTGGCTTTTGAGTAGAAATGGTCTGAAATATTTGATCGCTTTGAAAATAGCATAAGCTTGTTTCTCTACGTCTGAGTAATTTAATTCAACACCTTGCAAATTTGAACTAAAAAACGCAATTGGTGCTTCCACCTTTTCTTGATTCGTTTGAGTGAGTATCGTGGCATATGACTTATCTGAGGAAAATGTGTATAAAACAAAAGGCTCTAAAAAATTTAGAGTTGCTAAAGATGGAGCATTAATGATAGCCTGTTTGATCAGGTTAAATGCTTCATGTTCATCTTGGCCCCATTTAAAAATAGAGTTCTTTTATATCATAGTTTGTAAAGGAGATACAATTCGTGAAAAATCTGGAACAAATTTCTTTACAAAATTGATTTGACCAAGGAAGGATTTCATGGCTTTTTTGTTACGAGGTAGGGATATTTCAGAAATTTTTTTGATTTTGTCAAAGTCGATGTGAATACCAGATTTTGACACTATGAATCCTAGAATTTTCCCTTCACTTAATGAGAAAAAATATTTCTTTGTGTTAAGTGAAATTTCGTACCTTAAACATCGTTGGAAGATTTGCTTTAAGTCTTTGAGATGGTTGCCTTGTTTCTTGGAGTACATGGTTATATCATCCAAATAAATTACTACTGACTTATTGACTAAACCTTTAAATGCAATGTCCATGGCTCTCTGGAATGTGGCACCAGCATTAATCAAACCAAATGGCATCTTGCGATATGCATATGTGCCCCATTTTGTTTTGAATGTGGTCTTCAATTGATCATCAGGATTTATTAGCACTTGATTGTATCCTGAAAATCCATCCAAGAAGGACATTAATTCTGAGCCTGCCACTGCCTGCAATATCTACTCCATAGGTGGTAAGGGAAAGTTGTCGTTTTGACAGGATTTGTTGAGATTGTGAAAGTCAATACAAATCCTAATATCTTTGTTTTTCTTTCTAACAGGTACCATATTGGAGACCCATTTAGAATGTCTGACGGGAAAAATTATCTTAGCTTTCAACAGCTTATTGAGTTCTGTTTTTATCTGATTTTCTAAGTTGGGATGAATCTTTCTCAATTTTTGTTGGACTGGTTTTTCGTTATCATTCATCGGGATAGTATGTTGGATGATAGACGTGTCGTATGTTTTAAGTTCATCATAATTCCAAGTAAACACGTTTTTGTATTGTCTGAAAAGAGGAATATATGCTAGTTTTTCTTGAGGGGCTAGGCCAAGGCCTAGATTTATGTTTTGGGGTTTGGCATCGGTTCCTAGGTTTACCAATTCGCATTTCAAGGTCGAACTTTGGATCTTTGAATTGGTGGTCCTTTTAAACCGGTCTTTCAAATCGTACATGTCTTCTAACTTGACCAGTGATTTAGGTATAGCATTGTCAGTGCTATCTTGCTGTAATTGTCGATCATGTTGATCTTCGTCGATTATTTGATTGGAGTAGGATCCTTCAAAAGTAAGGAAATTTACGATATCAAGATCGTCGTTGAATATTCTTCAATTTCTGATGTTGTCAGGTTTAGAGGGTCTAAAGATTAATTCTATTGAAAATCTATCTAGACTAAAATCTTGAGAAGGAATGAGCTTCGAAGCTACGTTAGCTAAAAGGTCAGCGCTTGCATTCTGGAGTCTGGGAATTGATGAAATATTGAATGCTGTAAAATGCTCAGTTAGATCTTGAACTAGAGATTGATAATGTTTTAAATGACCTGACAGGAAATGTATAGTATTCCGTACCTACCTGACTACAATTTCAGAGTCTCCGAAGACTTGGAGATACTTTATGTTTAGCCTGATTGCTTTGTACAGCCCTTGAACTAAAGCTTCATATTCTGTTGTATTGTTGGTACAATCAAATTTGAGCCTGCATGTTAACATGATTTTGTCTCCTTTGGGCTAATTAGCACACATCCTGCTCCTACTCCTTCGTTGGATTTAGAACCATCAAAAAATAATTTCCAAAACAAAGATTTATTTACATGTTGATCTAAAAAATTTATACATTTTGAACTATCCATTTGAGAAAAATTTTCGACTTGGGAAAAAACAGAATGTGCTAAATATGGGGATGTATGAGCATTAAAATTGCCGAGAAATGAATCTACTAAATAATTGCCAATTATGCTATTGTTATATGCTACTGGTTCATTTTCCCCTTCTAACTCAATTACTATGTACTTTTGATGTAATTCTCGTTCAACTTTTATTTGATTTGGCTTACCATTGTAAGGCAGCCACATATGCGACCAGTCAGTTGAGAAGTATCCACGCAATTTTTCTGACCAATCCCTGATAAGAATTAAGCCATAAAACTCAGGGATATCAGCTACTAAAATATCAATTACTTGACATAACTTTGGGTTGGATGGCAGCCTTATGGTTACTTGATTTAGTTCGCCGATGACTTTGACTTGAGACCGGTCCAATTGAACGATGTGAACAACAAATTTCTATGGTTGAACATTTAATTTAGTGCATATGGACTTCGGTAGAATATTCGATGAAGCACCTAAATCCACTAAACAATTATGTACATTTCTGTTAAAAAATTCATAAGTAAGGAGAAAAGGGGGAGTATGAGATCTCGATCTACCTCCAATTAAAGCGATGTCATTTGGATCAATGTTGATAGTCATATTACTTGGAGGTCTTCCCATGTTCTGAGAAGCTTAAGAAATTAGAGTGGCAGGCAAAGGTGCAACTGGCACAACATGTAATTCTTTCATCATTATTTTTTGTTGATGCTTTAGCTTGCTCAATTCATACAGAGTGATATTTGCCCTAGTCTTTTTCATGTCGTCTATGATATTGTACTCCATTTCATTTGAAATGATCAGTGTTTTAGATGGAGTAGGTGAATCTGTTTGGACTGGGCTAGTTTGAGTCGCTATAGATGTCGTTTTCTTTGTTGCAACTTTATCCTTTGTTGCAGAGCTTGCGCTTTTTGGTTTTGGGGTAGTTTGGGGAGGATCAAGCTGATTTCTACTTCGTGTGTTAACTGGGAATACTTCTTGATCTTCCTCTTGTGGGAGGATGAAAACCCACATTCCTTGTAATTCTATTACTTATTCATCATCGGTTTGCCCTTTAGTGGCAATTTCCTCTTCGTCTTCCACGGATTCAGCATTTGTTGTAGAATTGGGAGGCTTTGACTCCATTGACGGGCTTCTTTTGAAAGCTCTGTAGGGCCTTTTTGAAGAAGTTTCTGCTACTTGCTTTTTTATGTTGACCATTTCATTAGACATGGTCTTAAGAACTTTTTTCAATCCCTCCAAATCGAATGGATCTTTTGCTTGTTTTCTCTTGGACTCTTCTTTGAAGGTGACCTTCTTAGACTTCCGGTCTTCTAATGCGGATTTCTTCTCTAAGGCTATTATTCGTTTCTCTACTGCTATGGCGTCTTTCATGTTTTCAGCAAGAGTTGTTTTATTAGCCCTGTCCATGAAGATTGCTATGTTTGATGGTATTGCATTGATATACCATTCACATCGCACTTCCTCGCTGGGTTGGGAAGCAGTAAGAATTTTGTTTACAATCTTATTGAAACGTAGGTTGAAATCTTTAATCGGTTCTCTAGATTCTGCCCTAAGATTGGATAGGTCGTTGATTAACGTTGTTGTAGACCTGTCGTCACCAAATTTGGTTAGAAATTGGTCTTGGAAGATGTCCCAACTGGTAATAGATCCAGAGGGTAATGAAAAATACCAGGATCCGGCTGTTCCTTATAGGGTATAAGGAAATAGTCGAACAACAACATCTTCATTAGTAACCCCGTTGAGGTTGATGGATAGCATAAAGTTGTTTATGCGCTCTTCTGATAGCATGCCTGCCTCAGGATTGAACTTGGGCAGCCATTTCTCAGGATGGACCGGTATTTGACTCAACGACGCAGACATTAAGACTACCCCAGGATTGTTCCATGGAGACTGGGCCATTGCTGAACTGCTATCAGGGGGATTCACAGAAAATGATCCTTGTGATTGAGAAAATGAGGTGACTATGATTGCAGATGATTGACGAGGAGTTGTAGGGATTCCACTAGGTGGATTGATAATGGTCTGGGGTGGCAGAGTAGATGGTTGACTTCGCGGTGGAGAAGTTGAGATGGAATATGTTGATGAAAGAGTCTCGCTGTCGGACCCTTTAGGTGAGTTCCTTGCTCTTTTCCTTTTAGGAAGAGGTAGTTTGGTTCACTGAATACCAACTTTTCACTCTTAATTCTGGTCAGGGGATGAGCAGGGTTATCCTGCGAAGTAACGCTGCCCTGAGATTTATTAGATACTTGATGGGAAATGGAAAATTGCTAAAGTTTATGAATCAGAGATTCGACTTCAGGAGGTTCAATTACAGATTGATCTAAAATGTCAGGATTTATAGCAGCGGATGATGCTCTAGCGACTTCTAAATTTGGATTTAAATGTAATGGAGAAGTCAGAGGAGATGGTGAGGGCGAATTACTCTCAGAATGGTATTTTGATTTGTATTTACTTGCCATTCATAGTTCAGGACCTCCTTCTAGCGCCAAATATGTTGAAGGCCCCAAAAATCGGGTCGACAAGGAGGGGGATACCCGTCCGGTCCGGACGTTGGTTGGCAGCTCCTTATCTGTTTGGTATAGCGGGTCCGACTGGGGATCTGGGACCAGTTTACCAATTCAGTGTATGTGTGTGTGTGAAATAAGGGTGTTTTTGTTCGGACTCGAATACTTCTATCTAATTTAATGCTATGCTTTGTATTCTAATAAACAGAAAAACATCAAATTTATGCTAACCCGGGGTGTGATCTTTCTTCTATGCGATCTAAAAAGATTTCATACAATAACTGGTAATAAATATCATTCAGCTATCGTAAGAAAAGAATTCGATAAAAATGAGCTACTTCGTATAAGAAGTTAGAGTAAACAGGTGTTAAAACTTATCGCATAAATGAGCTATTCATACACTAAACATAAACAAATAGTTATCACCGTACAAAAGTGCCAAATGATAACTAAGACATTCATGATGTAACATCTAAATAACTAAAAATTGAATATCGCTTTAACACAATAGCAGAAATGGTTAAGAGATAAAAGTACCATTTATAACTAGTCCTAGTCATGAGCTTCAAGCAATGATTGATTTATCTCTCCTTGATTCAACATCTACTAAGAGTACAGAAGTGCAACATTAGTAACAGATATCAAATGCAGGTATCAAATAAACCATGTTCCATTCATTCACCAAACCTCCTCTGAGGGTGAAAAAGTGCATGTTCTGAGGAAAAGTTTTTGATAAATTTTTGGACCCTTCTCTAAATGCATGAGAATGGTTTAAATACTACTAACTAAATAACATATTTACAGAATTTGAGGATTCGGTTTAAATGACCGTCAACTTTCTAAGCAAAACTATTCTAAAATTAAATCTACTAACTACTTCTAAATCTACTCCTTAATGTCGCAAGCATTGAGTATTTTTCTGAGTAGAGTCGGCTGATTGTCTTCCGCCTTTGGTTGAGTTAAGCAAACAGAAACGGCAAGAGTTGGCATTCTCTTCTCAGTAAAATTGATGATACGCTTGAGAATCATCCAATAAATATGTAGCATTATCATGTATGCCTGGTAAAAATCCCATTTCAACTTGGTTAACCTTCGGATAGCTTTTGTTTCGAGTTTGCTTCTATCGCTGATTTTTTTGCAGTTTTCGGGACTCGCAGGTGACTGAGAAACTAAGGACCTTTCGGACAATTTTTCTAAGCACTAATCGTGCATCGGAAACTGCCTCTATTTCTTGATCCGAGCCTCCCTCATGCGGTTTTTGCCTCTTGCGCCTTTTTCTCTCATTTGGTATAAAACCCAAAATTTGTAAAAATAGTATTTTTGTGAGCTCTTGACCCTAAGAATTAAACTGTTTGTTTCTGGTATCAGCGTCTTTCAGTATCCATTCAACCATGACTATACATGAGAAATCTGTGATAGATGCCTCCGAAGAGTTCTGCGGCTTTTTTCTTCCTTGAGCGGATTAAGTATGCCTTTCGAAATGTACGTTGGAGCGCTTCCTTCCCTCTTCGTTTTTTTCTGCATAGTGCCCTGTGTAATGCTTCGTCCTTCTTTCTTGCAATTTACATTGAGGTAGAAGTAATGATAAAGGACTAATTATAGGAGAACTTTTAAATGCCGAAGAATACAAGACATGTCACCTTACGTGAGTTATTTTTTTGAAAAAACACAAAACACTACTTCGTTAACAACTAGCAATAACCCATTAATTCACATTAAAACATATGACCAACTCTTGGTTAAAGAGTTTTCTTGAACAATGAGCCGGAACCAACTGTGATGGAGGATTCCCGTGTTTTTGCTTTGCGATGTTGCAGATCACAGTATCGCAATGTCGCAATGTCGCAATATCATCGTGTTGTTTTTATTGCAGATTGCAGTATCGCAACTTTGAGATGTCGCAGTATTGCAGTATCGCAATATCGCAATATCGCAATGTCGCAGATCGTTATAATTCTTGTGTAATTCTTGTGATATTTTTGATGTGCGATATGCGATATCGTATATCAGCAATGTTTTAAAGTTTTTCAATGAGAGCGTTTGTCTTCAGCATATGCGATGCGATGAAGCTTTTGCGTCACAATATCGCCTTTTATCCTTTTAACTCTTTGGAAGGTGTATCCTATCATCCTTTTTGCGATGCGATATCCTTTTGGGAGTAAATTTAATTTTCTTCATTATGAAACTTCGATTTTCTAGATTTTTCAAGGTATTTTCCTAAGTCCATGATGTTGTAGATTTCATCTAAAAAGAAAGTATAACATTAACTAATTTTTTTGAGGGTCCCCACTTATTTAGTATTAGCAATAATACTTCATAAGGAGGAGGGTTGTTGGTGGCCACAACACCTCTGCAAGTGGAGAAAGAGCTTTAGGTGATTGTACTTGCCATATTGTCAACCCCCTAATATTGCCCAAAAAGTGGTCCTTTAAGGGAAAGCAACATTTATTTTATAATAGTATAGGGTATTTAATACGGTTTTACAAGAAAGACACATCATATAAAATAAAAAATGGGACTATAGGGGAAATAATAAGTTTTGAAATATCACCCAATTTTAAATTTGGAGTTTGTATTGCCCTAAAAGTAGTACTTTAAAGTAAGCAACATTTATTTTATCATATTATAAAGTATTTAATACATCTTTACTACAAGAAACATTTATTTTATAATACTATAGAGTATTTAATACACCTTTTAAGATATTAGTCATCCTTATAACATACATACATGGCCATCACATTTTTTTAGATGTTGTTTCTATACATGACCCTCTAAGACTGTACCTGAGGGATCTGCTAGTGGGGAAAGAGCTTTAGGTGACTGTACTTGCCATGCATACAGGTCCCTGAACTTCTCTTTATTGCCGATTCCCAAATATTAGTCCTATTGTGGAATATTTGGGAAATCGGTAAGACCGTTGAAAAAATAGTTTAGGTGATTGTACGTGCCATGCATGCGGGGAACTGTTATGGCTCCAAGACGATTATTATATTTTTGTTATATTCATTCCATCACCTCTTCAAAGTTGTTGTATTTTTTATGATGCCATGTTCGATGCTAATGTCTTACGTTTATCTTCTTCTTTCACCTTGGTAAGAAAAACAAAAGACGAATTCCCGATGTGTAGTTCTTAAAGCAAACATTGTGGTGCTAAAAATAATAATAACAAAAGATTGATGTTTATTATTAATAAAATATTTTCATTTTCATTTTCATTTTACCTTATAAAAATAAAAAAATTACTTTTAAATATTTAAAAAACATATAATTTATTCATAATTTAATATTTAAAGCATTTAATCACAATATAATTAGATTTTAGACTTCTGTGATTGCTATCATTATCTAAAATTTTAGGAATAATCATATCCTTGTTTCACACTCAAGGTTTGGAACCATCTATTGTGGTCCATCCTCACCACAAGGATGAAAAACCAGATGTGAAATTATCAGTTATAGATTTAATTGAATAAAAAAAATAATTTTAGTTATAAGAGGAACTTTAGAGATTAGTTAGGTCAAAATAAAAATAATATTGAATATATATAATATTAAAAAATAAATTAATTGGGAAGGATATTAAATACTAATATAAAAATAATAGAATAATTATCAATATTAAACATAGATGGTCATTAAAAAAATAAAAAATAAAAAATAAATGAATAAGTAAAAAAAAATTAAATATAAAAAAATAAAAAATAATAGGGTTAATAATAATCAATCAATAAAATTTTATATATATATAATATATAATATATATATATATAAATGAAAAATAAAATGAAGATAAAAACAAACAAAATAAGGAGTGAAAGAGATTATAAAAATAAAAGTCAAGAAGAAAGGGCATGAACCCAACTCTTACTTAAGGTTGAGCCATCATCCTTATTGAGATTCCTCGAACGCTTTTCAATTTCAATGGCCTCATGTAATTTCCTATGATGAAAGTGATCAATTATAGCGATGACTTTGAGTTCTCAATGCACACATGATGAAAAATGTTTTGTGCATGATCAGCAATAAGTGAGGAACATGAATGCCTCTGCCTAGGTCAGCAGCATGTTCCTGAAAAGAAAGATTAATGCAGCGACTTGTTTCCCCACTGTAGGGAATCCCACAAGAGCAAGGGAGTGAATAAACCCCCTTCATGTCTTTAGGGTTAACTCGGTTCTTAACACATCTAAGAGAGCTTCTCATGGTATTAAGGGGGTTAAAGGTAGCGAAGACTTTATGCTTTTTAAGGATGTGAGCAATCTTGTCCGTGGTTCCCCCGATAAAAGGAAGCTTAACAATATGAATAGGGTCAACTATACCTGAAGTTTAACAATATGAATCGGATTATCTATACCTTTTTAACCCTTGGAGCCTTACTCGCTCTTTCAAAAGCCTTAGGACATTGAAAATTGCTATAACCATTATTTCTAAAAGCTCTCAAAAGATGAGCTTTCTCCTCCTCCAAGTGACTAACATCCGAAATTCTCAAGGCACAAGTGGCTAGATTGTTAAGAACTCCAATCTTCTGGGCGGGAAAGTGGTGGGAGCTTGCATGAAGATATTGCTCTCTGTGAGTTTTTTTATGAAAAACACGGTGCAACAAGGAGCCATCAATCTATGGTCTTCCCAAAATCCATAAGGAAGGGGCCCCTCTAATTCCTATCGTCAATACGATAGGTGGTCCCACTTATTTCCTTGCCAAATTTCTTGCCCACTAGCTCAAGCCTTTGGTTGGCCGCACTAATTCCTTTGTTAAGAAATTTCCTTATTTTGTTAATGAGTTTAAAGGTTTCAAGGTTTCCCCTCATGATTTATTAGAGAGATTCAATGTGGTGTCCCTTTTTACAAAAATCCCCATCTATGAAGCCATTAGTGTCACAAGTAGGATCACTAATCATGACACCACCAAGTTAGTTAGCCTTTGCCTTAACTCCATCTTTTTCAGTTTCGAAGGGGGATTCTATGAGCAGACTTGTGGTGTTGCTATGGGATCCCCGCTATCCCGTGTCATTTCTAACTTATTCATGGATGATTTCAAGACCAAAGCTTTGGCCTTTGCTCCTTTTAAACCAAAGCATTGGAAAAGGTTTTTCGATGACGATTGTGTCTTTTGGTCCCACGGGCATGAGAAGTTAGACCTCTTCCTTCATCATCTTAACTCCCAAAGTGACTCCATCAAGTTCACAATGGATGTTGGGGTTGATGGGTTCCTTCCCTTCCTTCATTTTCTTCTCTGCAGGTTCGATGATGGCTCCTTGTAGCACCCTGTTTTTCAATAAAAATTGACATGGAGAAATATCTTCATGTGAGCTCCCACCACTTTCTGGCTGAGAAGATTGGAGTTCTTAACACTCTAGCCACTCATGCCTTAAGAATTTTAGATGTTACTCATCTAGAGGTGGAGAAAACTCATCTTTTGAGATTTTTTAGAAAGAATGGTTATAGAAATTTTCAAGGTCTTAAGTCTTTTCAAAGAGCTAGTAAGGTTCTGAGGGTTTAAAAAGGTATGGATGATCTGGTTCATATTGTTAAACTTCCTTTTATCGAGGGAAGCACCAACAAGATTGCTCACATCCTTAAAAAGCATAAAGTATTGGCTACCTTTAACCCCCTTAATACCATTAGAAGCTCCCTTAGATCTATTAAGGACCTAGTTAACCCTAAAGACATGAAAGGGGTTTATTCAATTCCTTGCTGTTGTGGGATTCCCTACATTGGGGAAATGGGTCGCTCCATTAATATTCGTATTCACGAACATGCTACTGACCTTGGGCATAAGCATTACCATTCGTGAGCTATTGCTGAGCAAAGAAAAATTTTCATGATGTGTGCATTGAGAACTCCAAGGTCATCGCTAGGATTGATCACTTTCATCATAGGAGTTACGTGAGGCAATTGAAATTGAAAAGCATCTGAGGAATCTCACTAGGGATGATGGCTGGACCTTAAGTAAGAGGTGGGTTCCTGCCCTTTCTTCTTGACTTCTATGTTTTTAATGTGTTTCACTCCTTATTGTGTTAGTTTTTTCTTCATTTTATTTTTCATATAT
>APFE031449428.1:9709-56514 GCA_000404065.3 Pinus taeda | reverse complement strand
CTAATAGTGGGGAAAGAAATTCAGTGATTATACATGTCACGCCCATGAGTTGAGCGTGTGCGACGAGCGATGCAAGGATGATGAAATCACGATTAAAGGCGACGCGTTAGCATCTACGATGAGCAGGTGTGTTTGGTTAAACGCACCCAGGCAAACGTGCGACGACGAGTTGCAATGATGAGTTGCGACAAGCCATTGGGAGAGTCGAAAAATCTGAATGTCAAAAAATATGGAAATCAAAAAAATGAATAAGTATGGAAAGGCAAGCGATGAGTTTTCTAAGGTGTCAAAAAACTAACAAGTCTATGGACTAACATTAGGAGTGAAGAGCTGGGCTAATTGAAGCAACTCTTGGAATTACTAGGTGAATTGTAACCTTAACTCCTTGGAGGATGAGTATATATCATTGATGAGTTGGAGGATTGAGTTCTAACATAAGAGGACAAGCAGAAGACAAGGCAAATAGTGAAGGTAAATATGTAGGTAGACCAAGGGATGAAACACCCAAAACGAGAATAGAAAACTCGAGTTGCAGGTTCCGACGGATTTCGGTGCGGACAAGCCGCAGGTGGGTGACCCTCCTTACGAGTGAGTTGGCCTAGGCATGCCTACTCGCCAGGCTGAACGAGTCAAATGGTGAATGAGATGAACGAGTTGAACGGTCTGAATGCATTGAATGAGTCGAACGGTCTGAATGAGATGAACGAGCCGAACGGCCTGAACGAGCTGAACAAGCCGAACGGCCTGAACGAGCTGAACAAGTTGAATAGTGAACGAGCTAAATGAGCCGAATGGGTTGAATGAATTGAATGAGCCGAACGGTCAAAAAGTTGAACGAGCCAAATGGTGAATGAGTTGAACGAGTCGAACAGGTTGAACAAGTTGAACTAGTCGAACGATGAATGAATTAAACGAGCGAAATGTGCATGAGTTGAACGAGCGAATGGTGCATGAGCTAAATGAGCAAACAATGACACAAGATGAATGAGTAAATGGTGCATAGGCTGAACAAGTTGAACAAAGCAAGGCGAGGCTGAATGAAGGTTGAACCAAGGGTGGGCAACCATGAATAGACAAGCCGAGTTGGAATTTGGTAGTTTTGCCAAGGTGAATCTGGGGTTTCTGGCAAAGACTGATGTTGTAAAAATACTTGTAAATTTGTATTATTGTTATCATTTGGGAAACCTTTAACGAGGGAGTCGCCCTTCCCACTAAAAGAATTTTATTTTTTTTGCATAATTATATGATGATGATGATGATGATGAATGTTCTTTTCATTGTGTAAGAATGATGAATGCTTATTAGATTACATAAAAGTAACTAAGTGTTGAATGTTAGGCATAGCCTGTACTCAATAGTATTGGTCAAAAGAAATTGGGTGGCGGTGTCGCACCTGCCTATGTGCGGTTGAAAGACTACTGCGAGGATAAGGGCATGACAGGTAGTATCATAGGAGAGATACAATAACAGAGTTGTAGTTGGGATCAAAAACCTTTCGACGAAGACATAATTTATTATCTATATAGATCATAAAGGAAGCTAATGGTAGATCAAGTAGGAGAACCTTAAGATATGACAGGAGAATCCAACAAGGATGTTGAATCAGTTCTCATGGATAGAGTCGTGGATAGGATTGACGAAATGGATTCTGATATAACTTCGGTGAAAGCTAAATATTTCAAACACCGAGATATGATAGCGAGGTTGTAGGTAGAGCACACGAAGATGAAGGAAGACATTGAAGACCTCAAAATATGATATGAGTATATGGAATGGTTGTATACACAAACAGAGAAAGAATTCAAAGAGATTGGAGTTGCGAAAGACCAGGGTATGGCATAAATCCTAAAATTGCAAAAACATATTACTCATGCACAAAATGAGATAGCTATTTTGAATAAAGCAGTGAGGCAAAGTTCGAGTGGAGGAGTTACTCATGTGAAAGTCAAGGAACCTCAATCCTATGATCAGACAAGAAGTGCCAAAAATATTCGCAATTTTCTATGGTATATGGAGTAATACTTGGAGTGTTTGGGAATGTATGATGATGAGGCCAAAGTGAAGGTAGTTGCTTAATTCTTGACAAAGGATGCTAAGATGTGGTGGAGAAGAAAGATGGACCAGATTTCCAATGGTGATGTTAAGGAGATCACTTCATGGGATAATATGAAGAAAGCTTTGCAAGGCCATTTTAGTCCATAAGATGAAACTTTGGATGCAAGGACAAGGATAAAGTATATGAAGGAAACAAGAAGTATACAGGCTTATCAACAGGAATTTTCGAGTGCAATCTTGGAATTACCTGACATAGCGGAGAAGGACAATGTGTTCCACTTCATTATAGGGTTGAAACCTTGGGCATGAAATGAGGTGAAGAGGTAGAATATCAAGACACTTGAAGAAGCTTTTGTAGTAGTTGATCACTTGGTAGAGCACTGTGATGAAGGAACCGAAGAATGAAAGAAGAATACTAAGAAGCTGAAAGAGAAATATACAAAGGAGGAGTCTTCAAGATCGAATGACAAGTCTAAGATGAAGAAATCATTGAAGTGTTGAATTTGTGAAGAACCACACAGGGTGAAGAATTTTCTTTCAAGACCGGAAGTGGTAGTAGTTGCACAATCTAATATGAAAAAAAATAAAGAAGAAACTTCTGTGGGGGTTATTCAGATTTTAGGAGCTGCAGTAGCTACAGGAGAAATCTCATGACGAGACCCTCAAAGCAACAAATTGGAGTATGTGTAGATGAAGATTTCAAAAGGCAATGTTCTCACAATGGTGGATAATGGTGCAACTCATAACTTCATGAGTGAGGATACTACAAGGAGGATTGGACTGAATTTTTTACTAGTTCAAGCACAATTGAAACAAGTAAACTCTCCACTTGATTCAGTGATTAGTATAGCTAAGAAGATCAATGTATGCATAAGTGAATGGGTTGTGAAGGTTGATTTCACAGTTGTACAAATAGACAATTATGAAGCTGTACTAGAAATGGAATTATGAAGCATTTTGAAGCTATGATAGTGCCTCACATGAATAAGTTGTATATTTACAATAGATGTGAAGGTGATCCTATTGGTGTGCCAACCATAGGGACTACAACAACCAATTGTAAGATGACAAGTATGGATGTGAAGGAATTCAAGCAAGATGAGGAGGTATATAAGAGGTTGTCTTGTAAGGAGGAAAAACTTATGGAGAAATCATAGGTGATTATAGTGTTTTCCAATAGTACCTTGGATCTATCAAGCAGACTAGAGGCAATGGAGAAAGATGGGTATGCTAGACTCGAGATTCAGACAAAGTGTCAGGAAGCATACTTGTAGAGATTAGAGGTGGAAGATCCTGACAAATGGATTGAGATAATATGCGAGGAAGAGGGAAATCCTTTGGCATCCAATTCCTCCCCCTCTTATTAGACTAACATGGGGGATGAGGCTCATTGTTAGTTGCTCATGGCTATGAGTCTCCAACATTCTCAATGGACATCTGGGGACTTTGTCATACACCCTAGGCTACTTAATAACAACATTCATTACATCTAGTATTTCAATGTGTCTTACAAAGGTATGACATATCTTACTAATACATATACCAAACCCTAGAAACCATTAAAACAATTATGGATCTACAAAGCATCTAATATCCTTTCAAAATACGCATGTTAGACTTCTTACTAGTGATTCATACAAATCCTAGATTTCATAGAGAATCAATCAAAATCAATCACATCTTAGCCATTAACCTAACTAACTTCTACTAGGGTTAGTTTTTCCCCTAGATTTTCAATCAACCATCAAAAAATCACTAACATGACCAACTACCACTAGGGTTAGTTTGAAAACCTTATGTTTCCAAGCAATAATCACACTCAACAAAAAATTCAAATTTCAACAATCTAGTTACAAACCTCAAATCGTCGTATTTCAAAGATTTTATTTTGACTAAGGTTTAACTCCAAAACCTTAGAATTCCAAAATCTCAACAATCATTAAATGCATAGATCTCATATTGTTACATTTTATAGTAGACAATGTCATTGCCACGATTTAGATTCAAAACCCTAGATTTTCATTTTCAAATATCATCTAATAGATTTTGGATTGTTATTTCACACATACTAGAGAATTTTAACTTCACTAGGGTTTAGCTATAACACCCTATATTTTCTAGCTATCATCATCCTAGAATCTTAAACAATGAATTCTATTAAATCCGAAGACTCATAACCATCAATGAATAGGTCAACGCATATCTAGTAATTAATAACCATACATAAGAATATCATATGTCCAACAACGGTAATACATCTTGACTTAGACCAACCTAGGATTTCAACTAAAAGGGCATATATTATATATATATATATATATATATATATATCATCATGCAAATACATTTCATATCATGTGTTAGTCAAACCCAACTTCACAATGATATCAAATAAGAGTTAGACACACAATCATTTTGATTACACGAGGGTTTATTAGAAAAACACACACATACCAAGTAAATCAATTCTGAGACAACATAAGGGTCTTTCCCACTCATTCCACCAAACCCTAATGAGCTAGGCTTCCAACGTAGAACATACATTCCACCAAAACCTAATTTGTTAGGGTTCCAATGTAGAAACATAACAAACCCTACATTACCCAAACTTCAAAGGTTCCAGGATTTTAGACCTTATCACTCAACCCTAACCATTTAGGATATTGTGGTCATACCAAAATCCCAAATATGACATCATCAATAAAACTTCAACTAGCATTTCACAATAATCCTTAAGTAACTTAGAATTTTAGACATTCATATTAGCATACCCTTTGGTTAGGGTTTTCGAGAACCTCTCTAGGGTTCTACATAGTCAATCAAGGATATGAATGGGGTGGGTTTCCTTATCAAGAGATGGATCACCCAAATAAGAATCACTAAGATTCAATATAGCTAGTCACAGCAGAGTTAGTAATAGATCATCAAATGAATAATCCTTTCAATCAATGTTTTCAAAGCATACCTTTGTTTCTTGACTAACCTTGTCTTGAGAGATCCTCCTTCTTGTGGATGTTTTCCCTTTGTTTCTCGAATAACCTTTTCTTGGGAGATCCTCCTTCTTGCGGATGTTTTCCCTAATCAAGACAATAGAGGGAGAATGTTGATTAGTATTTAATATAATCAAAAATTGAATGAGTACATAACCCAATACTGAAAAAAATAAAATAAATAAATAATAAAAAATAAAAAAAATAAAATAAAATAATAAAAAATAAAAAAAAATGAAATACTTATCTTTACAAAGAAGGTTTCAACAATATCTTCTTTAGTCATTTTCGTATTCCTCAGCTCATTGTTCAAACTTGCTACTTGACGAATGTTCTTAATAGTGAATAGCTTTGACAAGGCTTCATATATATCCTGAGCATGATCGATGTTAGCTATGTATGGGACAAGATTTCATTTTATCCTTTCTACCATTAGAGTCATAGCTACCAATTCTAAATCCCTAAATTTCTCTTTTTTGCCATCAGTAGCTTCTTCTGTAAGCTTCTTTACATTTCTTTTACCAAATCTAGCACCTTGTTCTTCTCAAGGATTATGCCAAACCTCTTTTTCTAGGATCTGAAGTTAGATGCTCCTTCAAGCTTATTCTCACCCTTGATAGAGTTAGACATCTTCATTGAATATGATAGATTCATTTCTATAGATAGTTCCTATGAATGGATCTGCCTTTTTCTTCTTCACCAAAGCTTTGATCCTATGTTGCAAAATAAAAAAGGTAGCAAAGATTTTCTTGATCTTGATAATTACATGTGATTTTTCTTATTGTTACGTTTCTTTATATCTTATTTCTTTACTGCATCAAGAAATTACCAAAAGAAGAAGTACATAAAACAATGGACACAAGATGTAGGCACATGTCACGGAAAAACCCCCCTTGAGGGGAAATCCCAGTCAAAGTAATTATTCCTTTCAATAGTAATCTTTGAGACTCTTCACCCTAGACCTTGACCAAACCTTCCCTCCACACCAAGTCAGCCTATAGAAGATTGAACTCTTTCCAAAATCTTTGACTATGCAACAACTTGTAGCAGTTAACAGCTTATGGGAGCAGTCCAACTTGGAAGACTCAAATCTCCTAATCTAGAGCATGAAATAGAGAGAGACCACCAACAAAATTTCAATTTTCTTGACTCCTTAGACTCACCCAAAATCTCATTCACTTCAGCTTCCCGGCTACAGACTTTCCAAGCTACCCACTTTGCACTTCTGCCCAACAAATAGATTTTCGAACTTCTACCCAGTAAAGAGAATTCAAACTTGATGAGAAGTGATGCTCCAAATGAATTCAATTTACTTCCCTTTATAAGCTTCTTGTCGAGTCGAATAGGGTCTTAGGTCGACTTGATATTCCCTTAGGTTGACATGGTGTGGAGGTTCCATAATTGATATTTGACTCAATATTAAACCTTTTTACATGATCCAAAAGCCCAAGAAGGGTCTCTTTAACTGTACAATAATTCTATAGACTGAGAATAAATGCTAGAAGTCCTCAATGGGGAATTTGACATAAAACATGGTGACCCAAGCATGAAACCCATGATTCAATAAGTCACAACAATAATAATAAAAATAATTTTCTTTATTATTTTGACAAGTACATTACATGATGACTCAAGTACATTATTGAAAACCGAACATAGTTAAATTTTCCAGCCAAGCCCTCAATTTGGACAAGGAGACAAGATTAAAAGCCAATGCCATTATTTCTTTTGAATTCCCCCACTAATTGATGTCTAGATGTATCCATGATGAGTAAGAAAAAATACCCAACTACATAATGAAAGCCATACCTTCGTGGTTGGAAGGCCCACCCTCAAACACATGATCATGAAAGATGGGTGAGGGTGCATAATGGTTGACTTAGGTGGTTGAGATGGTGGCACATAAGCTATATGGGGGCTGCAAGGGGTTGTTGGTTGTCATCTGAAGACAATATAGGAGAAAAATTTATCCTATGGGTGTCACCCATAGGTGGCGGGTAATAGGCACCTAAGGAATCATCTGGACTGGTTTCGAAAGGGTTAGTTCCTTTAAGCACACCCCAAATATTTATTAAAAATTACTTCAAGCTTAAGTGTAAAAGGCTCTAAGAGTTGTACATGTGAATCTTCCATCATTTATGCAATTCGAAAACCCAAGTTTTCCTTTTGTGAAAAAATTATTTCAAGATGGCATCACGTCCTCCAAAACCAGTAGGATAGACCCCAATGTCTTCCTCCATATGTGGACTCATGGATATCCAAAAGAAAGCAACCAAATATGTCATCTCCTTTAAAATTGAACTAATTTCACCTCAACAAAGGGGACAGCCCCAAGTTTTTCATGTACAGGTCAACCCAGAAGACTTGTGCCTTCACACGTGTAGGTCAACTAAGCATCCCAATTCATGTCGAGCACAAACATATTTTTTTAGTTTTCACAAATGTGTGTGTGTGCGTGTGTATTTTAAAGAAAAATATATAAGTGCTCCAGTCTTCGTTGTTGTGAAGAGTTCATTTGCTGGTAATGACATGATGGTGGAGGCCGGCTTAACCCCATTCTAATATAAAATCTAGCATATCTTTTGCTCATTTGTCAACAAAATTAGGTCAGGATTTCCTGAGTCTTCAGTTTTGTAGTAGAGAAATGGAGGGTATAAAATAGGCACATTACAACCTCTAAACCCACTTATTAGTTTATGCTATCACTGAGTACCAAGGGCATCAATCACTACTGCTACAGGTCTTGATCCTTTTCACAAGATGATGACAAAGAATTCACAAATAAGTGAGTACTTCCACACCTTTGAAATGCCATGGCTTCCTAATGCACTATACAGAATGAAAGTTACATGTGTTCAATTCAATCTTCCAGTGCACTCTACAAAGCCACAATAACGACTTTTATTTTTTTTGTTAATCTTAACTAGGGCATTCCTATAATTAACTTTCTTGAACTAATAACAACTTCAAACAATCATTAAAGTTTACTACTATTAGCATTCACATTATTCATCATTAGAAAATTCATTCATAAGCACAAAAAAGCAGTAGTAAATCACAGTAGAAACACCAAGAAACCATGAGACAAGAGACACAAATTGGGCCTAATGCCAAGGAAAAACCGACAAAGAGAAAACCTAGAATTATTCCTTATGAGAGCGAGAGAGAGTTCATAGGACATCAATACATTAAAAGTACAATCAACAGAATAAACAAACCAATACCCAAGAGTAAGAAGAAATCCCAAAACCCTCCTAAAATTCATCCTCCTTTCCTTCCATAGAACTCATTCGAGCAGACAAAAAATGTGTGATGCAAACTGCCCACGTGAGGAGGTGAGTGTCACAAACATATAGCCTAGTCAAGGGGTCAAATGGGTGCCTCAATGGGATGAAACGAACTAAATTTATTATGAGGTCAACTTGTAAATTTTGGAGGGAAATTATAAATTAAAATTTGTAATTTTTTTCCTTCCTTTTAATTTCATAGGTGTAAATGAAAACCATGGCTACATTTTTCAACATTTTATGTTGCCATCAAAACCTCGAACTTCATCTTGTTTCTAGTTGTACTAATAAGAAAGATATTGCAATAGAGAAGTGTTCTTAGCAACAAAAAACATAATGTGGGGAGTAGTCTTGACATTCTGGTCATGGAGCATATTTAATTCATAAATACTTAGAGGGCAGCAGTGATTGAAAAATCTTCCTACACCTTTATACTTGGCTGCATCAATTATGTCACCTGTATCTTCAACCATTTCAGCTATATAAGGAGAGGGAATCTTGTTGACTAAACTAGTAGGTCCATCCAAAAGAGATTGATCCTTAGACTCACATCCTACAACAAAGTGATATTCATCATTTCTAGTTCAATGCTCAACCTCCATATTGGAAAGAAGCTCACCTTATTTAAAGTGGAAAGACCACCTTTAAAATCCTTACAAGATTTGTTTAAACATCATACAACCTGCATGGACCTATCAGACCAGTAAATTCTACAGAGAGCTTGTACTTCTAGCTGATGAATACTTCCATAGTTTCATTCAACAATCTCTTAGAATTGTTAGATTTTGTAGCTTAGACAAGAATTTGGTTTGGATGGTGTCCATGAGGCTAGTAGCACAGGTGAATTAATTATCACCAATACGTAGAAAAAATTTCTAAGTGAAAATGTCTTAATTAAATTAATTAGCGAGTTTTAATTATTTTCCTATGTCTAACGTAGGGAAATGGGTTAATTAATTAGGATTAATTGAGACAAATCGATTTAGCTCTAGATACTTCTATAAAAGAAAATTTTAGAAGCCGATATGATCTTAGCCATCGCTTGGAGTTAGATTATGGTCATTGATTTGTCAATGAGAGATTATAAGAGGAACTCAATGGGAACTTTAGAGATCAATTCGATGAAATAACAACAAGAGCACAGCGACAATGTGGAAGGCACCAACAGTAGGTTTTCAGCAAAAGAGATTGAGCAGAGAATTTCTAGAGAAATGCTTCATAGTGGTTCCAGTGTTTTGTGAGAAGGAAAGAGGAAGAACTATTTTGCAGAACCACAACTGATATAGACATCAAGTAGCTAGTTTATTCAGTGAAAATTTCCAGAAGCTTTTTGCAATTGCCATTTATCAATACAGTTCCTTGGATCCAATGCATGTTGGTTTCATGAGTTGTTGGAGGCAGTATTACTCACAAGGTTGATTATAGGAGACAATACGAGTTTCTAGTGACCAGTTCATATTTTCTAGATAGCCATCGCAAGTTTTAGGAGGAAATGTCAATTTCCTAAGAGAGGTCAAGTTTGCTCACAAAGGGAAATGCTTAATTTCCTAGTTTGATTTGGTTAGTGTAAGTGAAGAAATAATTTTTCGAAGCTTTGACGGGGAGAGGCAAAGATTTTATGTAATCCTTGATTTGTTGAAGAAATAATAAAATCCCTCATTTGCAAAACTCATTTTTTTAGGGATAATTTGTCCAAAAATACCGATGTAAAATTTTGTGTTATTTTCTCAGTTCTTATTATTATTTATTTATGAAAATGGAGTTGTGTTATTTTCAATATTTGTCATGAATTAATTTTCTAGAAGACATTATCTGCAAAGGTAGAAGAATAATAACTAGTAACTGCAATAGAATTTTCACATGGTATCAAAGCAAGTTCAGTGAAGCACAGAGTTGAGGGCAGAAGAAGCTTAATGCAGGGCACCATAAGAGATATTGAGTGTTTATAAAAGCCAATTTGAAATTCTCCATATTTATTTGTGTTTTGTCTCTTTTCTGAGGGTTTTCAGTAATGGCTTCAGCAATACAGAGATCAAAATAGATTGGATGGAGCTTCTAACTTTGATGTTTGGAAAGCCATAATTTCTTTGTTGCTAGAGCAGAAGGGTCTCAAATGATATGTGACTAGTGTTTTAGTTGTACCAATAGGTTTATCACAACTTGCTGCATACAAGAAGGAATATGTGAAGGCAAAACAATAATCCTTGATGGAGTTAAGGATCATATTGTTCTGCATATTATAGATTTGGATAAAATGAAGAAGATGTTGGACTCCATTCTAAATCTGTACCAGAATGATACCATGAATAAGAAGTTGATTCTTCGGGAGAACTTGAGAAATACCAGATGAATAAGCGTGAAGTCTTTGTTAGCTACCTCACCAAGCTCAAACTAGTCAAGAATGAGTTAGCATCTACTCGAGATCAATTAACTAATGATGAACTCGTGAGACTGACCTTGAATGGGTTCAAAAAGCAATGGGATGTGTTCATTCAGGTGATAAATGGACAAGATATACTTAACCAAGTTGGGATCGACTATGGAGAAATTCCACTCAAGAAGAGCTTAGACTGAGTCTTGTCAGTAAAAGTAGTAGCAATAAGCCTAAGAAGCATGAGGATAATGAGAATGTGGTCCTAGCAGAAAAGGACAAGGCCAAGAGGGGTTCTAGTAAAGGATATAAGGGAAAAGAGAAGAAAAAGGACTCGAGTAAAATCAAGTGCTTTAGTTACAGAAAGAATGGTCACTATGTCAGTCAATGTCCAAATTGGAAGAAGGAAGATAAGAAGAAGAAAGGGAAGTCGCAGACAACAACTTCAACAAACATTGAAAATATATCTTCTAGATTAAATGATGAGTTCTCTGTCATAGCTTGCCTCTCTAGCTCTACAACTACAGGTGTCTAGTATATTGACAGTGGAGCATCATGTCACATGATGGGAGTTAGAGAATAACTTTCCACTTATGAAGAAAGTGATATAAGCTTCTAGATTCAAATGGGAAATAAGTCCAAGTGCACTCCAGTTGGGAGAGGGATAGTTACCTTTCTAAGGGAGTCAAGAAAGAGTACTCATGTTACAGGTGTGTTGCATGTGCCAAGTTTAGGTATGAACCTGATTTCAATTTCAACTCTTTAGGGGAAGGGATATGATGTCTACTTTTGAGGGTCAAAGGTTTATAGGAAGCACCAAGATTGGAATTAGAGAAACATATTTCAGTGAGGAAGAATAAGTTATACAAGTTGCAGTTGGATGCTCCACAGGAACTAGTGAGAAAAAAAAGTAGTGGAGACATGGGTGAACCATGGCATATGAGGATGGGACACATCCATGATGGAGCACTTACACTACTTAGGGAGACTATGACAGGGGTTCCAGAAGCTACTACAAAACATGATGATGTGTGTAGGGGATGCGTTCTTGGGATTTTTTCGAAAGCAACGTTTCCTAATACTAACAATAGTGCCAAGGGTGTGCTTGAGTTGATACATTATAATATATGTGACTTGTTTTCTACGAAATATCTTAGGTTTTATGATTATTTTGTAAGATTCATTGATGATTACTCCAGGACGACCTGGATATACTTCTTGAAGACTTGAGATGAAGTCTTCTGTGGTTTCCAAGAGTTTAAGGCTCTTATGGAGAACTTGACATGAAAGAAGATAAAGGTGCTTCATACAGATAATGGAAGCAAGTATGTGGAAAAAACCTTGAAAGAGTTGTGGAAAGGAGGACATCAAGAGAGTGTGGATAGTTCCATATAACCCACAGTAAAATGGGGTCGCTAATAGGAAGAATAGGACAATATTTCAAGTAGTGATGGTGGTGTTATATGACCAAGATATGCCTAGATTTCTATGGGAAGAGGCGTGTATTAAAAAAGTATATTTTCAAAACAAGGTATCTTACAAGGCATTGGGGAACATGACACTCAATTATTTGAAAATTGAAAAGGAAGAAAGATTTTATTGTGTTGACAATTACTTGTGATATTCTTGTATTCCTATTTACTTTATTTATGTTCTTCTTTTATCTCTTCTCATCAAGCAATCATCAAATCAAAAGCATGAACGTCAATGACACTATAAGTAGGCACACATCCAAGGCTAAAACCCCTATGTAGGGGAAAACCCAATAAAACTCTTCCACTAGTAGATTAAAATCAAATTGAGACAAACCAAGACCTTTTTGACCTAGAAAAAGTCTTCCTCCAATCACCAAGTCAGCCATTCCTTTATGTAGACACACTCTACCAAATCCTCCAAATATTAGCTCCTCAAATATTGCTTTGATCAAGAATTTCAACCCCCCAGCTATAGAATTTTGGACATGTAGTAACTGCAGAAATTTTGGCCCCCGCAACTTGCCCAGAAACTCTATAAACTTACACATGTGAGAGAGAGATGCTCTAAACATTGATTTAATTTATTTCTTGAATTAGGTATTCTTCTCCTACAATTCACTCTCTTTTTGTCATGTTTCTCTTGTAGATTGAACTTGTTGAGTATATGCTCCAAATGAGTCGAACTGTCTCTATATATGAAACTTCCATAGCATTGAATTCGCTTTAATCGGTTTGACTTCTCTAGTACAAGGCCGACTTAGTAAGGAGGTTCAAAATGACTATTTTTTACTCAAAATAAATTTCTTTACATGGTAGAAATTCATAAGAAGGGTCTAATAAATGTGACAAAGACTCTTTTGAGTCTTGACAAAACCTAGAAGCCTTAAATGGAGGCAATGACCTAGAAAATAAAATAATAAAGCATGAAACCCATGTTTTAATAAATAATTTTCCTTTATAGTAAAATTTCCTTTTAAGCCCCAAGGGTTAGGTCAGTTGGTCATGTTCCCATTGCTAAGTACCTTGCCAGTTGGGAGGTCATGGGGTCAAATCTCCTCGATTCCCTTGGGATTAGGGCTTGCTTATTTGACCAATGGGTAGATCCCTTCAAGTTGATATGCCTATCTTTTTCCTGTGGATGTAGCAGCCACCCAGTGTGTGTGAATTACCCTAAAAAATAAGGGAAAAATTATTTTTTCTCTTTCTTTATTTTGACAAATAAATTACATCATGACTTAATAAAAATTATGAAGACTGACACTAGTTACATTCTTCAACACTCCCTATTAACTAGGGAGCTATACATAATTACATATATGCATCAGTACATGGAATATCTCAAAATTATGTGCTCCCTGAATAGGGACATGACACGTAGTGCTACTGATTAGATACCTGAACAAGGTATCTCATCGGGAGGGGACAAAGGTGCTTTTCAAGATTTAGCCATGCTAGGTGTGTATCCAAGGTCAGAGCTATAATACCAATGCCACCCTCCCTACTTAGGGATCTAGACATCATAAAGCATACGTTATGACAAATGTACACTAAATGTAAAAACATTCAAATAAGAAAGACCTATATATTCAAATAATGTAATAGGACAATGATGTTAAGAAGGGATGGTTATGTACAATAGATATACCCTTTGCAAAACTAACATAGATTCAACTTCTCATTTATTCATTTCTTGTCCTGATGTAGTGCTTTGTAAAATTAACATAGATTCAGTTTCTCATTTATTTATTTATTTTCCTTATGTAGCTGAATGGTAACCTAGAAGAAATATTCTGTAGAAGAGTGTGTTCAACTTTAATTTTGTCTTTTAATTGATAAAAATCATGTTAATCCTTGAATCTTATTGTTCTCCATATTTTTGTTCTGTCTTAAAGCCTATTTTAAAGTATATTCAATTTATGTTTTTTTTCTGATATCCAATCTTTGTATTCATCATAAAGTAGATAATTTTCAAGAATTTTGTAAAGCTTTATAATCAAATTACAAAAATATAAAAGTCAACACTACAAGAAATGTTCTCTAGAGGAATATATACAACACTCAAAACATGAAGGTGAAATTCACGGGTATGGCTCATTTCTATGTTTCATGGTTTATTATATTTGGGTGGCCCAAAATATTGGTATTTTCTAGTGGTGTGAGTGATTGAGGCAATGTTAATGGTTTCTCTTAATAAGCTCACCAAAGAATATGGAATTAAGCCTAGGAAAAAGAAGCAAAGCACTCTTGAAATGCCTTTTATTAATTTTGATGATCCAGGTGGCTCCAGACACACACGGGACAAAGAGTTCTTATGAAAGCTTGAAAATCAAAATGATCAAAATTCTTTTGAACTAGGACCAAAGCATAGATCTCATCATCCTACTCGGGGTGGTGCAAACGATTCATGAACCTGAGCTCATATGAGGGAGAACGAGCCAGTCAAAGTTCTAGTCAAAGTTGGGTTGTGGGCCAGGTTTAAGTGTCCTACAATTTGACCGACCCTGGGGCATGAAACTTAGCTCCCGAAAGAGGTCGAAATTGTGGCCTCGTTAATTTGCCCAATATCCCTTGTTTTCTAAAGATTTGGAAAACAACCCTATTATAAATAAAAATCAAAAAAATAATTATGAGGTGGCAGGCCACCACCCCCGCCACCCCACAACCAACATACCAAATTGTATTTAAATTTTTCCAATGGGCCATGACCCCTGTCATCCCCCAAACCCAACATACAAACCATAACTGTATTAATATTAATATGGGGTGGGCGCGGGCCACCTCTGGTGGACCCGGCTAACACCCCCAAAACTCCAATACATGTGCTATAAAAAGGAGAGGCCGGTGGGAGTTGAACCCGCAGTCGGCGGGAAAGCCATCCCTGTGCACGTAGAAGCCTCATAACACACCCTCCAATACATGCAATGGCCCCCACAGTACACTCCATTAAATGCACCCAACAAACCTTAATGAAACCACCAAACTCTAAATGTGCCATACATCAAAAATGTATTGCAGAGGGTATGGGCCGGGCCGCCCAATGTGGACCCGACCCCCAGCAAAAATATACATTATGGTTATTAAAAAAACAATAATGTATTGAAATGAGAGGGGCGAGGTTTGACCACCCGACCCCTCCTCAACTAATGGTTATTATTACTAATCCGCCCAAACGGATTTGTTGGTAAGTCCATCCATAAATTATATAAACCTTCATTTCACTAGTGTGCCCAAGAAGCATGGAGGAACTAGGAATGGACATGAAAATCGATGGGAGTTTCTAATTAATTTATTTGCAGGTGGAACAATGATTGAGCGAAATTTCCAAGAGGGTAAAATTTTTGCAATGTCCAAATTGGACAAATTTTATGTCGATCTTACACCTTGTAGTGACACAAACTTGATGGCACGGTCTTTTTCCTGATCTGAGTAGCAGATTTGTACTGGTCCTGAAGGAGAGAATATTTGAGGAATCTAGGGGGAATCTAAGAGATTCCTGAAGCCCCAAAATTCCATTTTCTCAGAATTCAGAAATTTGACAATCAATTTTTCACTATTCGACGCCACAAATCTAATCGTGCATTCAAATTTCCCATTTTCTAATTCTATTTCTTGGCCCCCTTTCTAAGTGGAGTGCAGGTGTTAGCATTCATGTGTGAGCAACCATTTCCATGAGATTCATTTCCATGACATTAATGGTACATCGAGCTTCATCAGTTTGACATCCTTTTCTTTAGATGGCCTCTGGATGTGAGGTATATGCAGTGTGTTCATGTACTTATTTTTCTATGCATTGTGTTGCACAAATCCCTGTTTGATGTTTGATGTGGGATCTTGTTTTCATACTTGTTTCATGATTCCTGCTTGATTTAATGTGGAATCATTTGTGGGATGTACTTGTTTTCATGATTCATCATGTTTTATTTGAGATCACTTTGTCATCATGTTGTCGCCATATATGTTTGCTGAGATCCCTTTTATGCCATGTGGCGGGATTCTCACTATCATCGTGCATGAGTTTATGCCATACTGATAGGAGTGCTTTTGACTGAGAGTTCCTATAGCAGAAAATCTCTTGGAGCCATTCCTGCATGAGGGAATTTTCCTTATATGATAGTGACATCACCTCTTATGTACATCATCACTATTAATAGCACTTAATGTAGCTACCTACACCATATTGACACCAGGACCTGGAGACATAGTCCCTCCTGGACAAACTCTATTATCAACATCTTGTTATTTTATGTTATTGATGATTGTCATGTTCCTTCTTCTTTACAACATGCACATGTATTCATTTATGTTCATTTAAAATGAAATTTAACACATCACGAATGAAAAAGGTCTTGGAAGGGTCCTTTTCCACACCCAGACCTAGATCAAGTGGTACCAGAGCAGTCTTTCCATGGATGTGAATTGCAAGCATGAGCAATTGAACGTGCAGCGACAGAGGATGAAAAAGTCATGTATGAAACCATGCTCAAAATTTCCAAAAGGGTAGAGATAATGTATGAAGCTCTACAAAAAGAGACAGAGGAAAAGGAGTGATGGCAGCTTCAGTTGTGGGCTACTGAAGAGGCCCTGGAAGAACTGAAGTGCAACAACCAAATTCTTCAAACAGATAACACTAAATTAAAGATGCTTCTGCATGAAGAGAAAGAGGAGAGACACAGTTTTCTATGACAGCTACAAGCTAAGGACGAGGCCTTAGAAAAGCTATAGCATGACCCATGTGAGGTAAAAAATAGTTCTCCATCTTCATGTATGTGTCCTGATGATGATTTCGCTGTTTCTGAAAATCGTAACATAGGAATTGGCTCTAAACTATTGAAGAAAAACGGATATGAAGGAAAAGGCTTGGGCATTAATGGCCAAGGCATTATCAATCCCATCAAAGTAGAAGAATTACCTCGTCAGGTAGGACTTGGGTATGTTAGAAAGGAAGTTAGGGAATGCATCAAGACAGCTAGCGAACCACCAACAATAGATGATGAGAAGCCCTCATTGGTTCTTTCCAAATAGACAGAGGAGGTAAAAGATGTTGATTTCCTTTCAATTTCGTCTTCACATAGTATGATATTTGTTGGAGATGTCGAGATCCCAATTGCAGGGACAAACATGAGGCTCCTTACAAGGATGAGGCACAGGGAGGAAAAAGAACTTGGTGTTAATAACCAAGGCATAACTCAACCATTGGAGGTTGTGTAGAGACCTCAACTCCTAACTTGAGATACAGCAAGAGAGAATGTTCAAAGGTACATATTCTTGTGAAACATCATCAAAATCATCGAGGAAAGAGAATGATGGGAACGCATCCCCATCATCCCATTGTAGTGCCCATTGCAGGGAAAGATCTAAGGCAAGCTCTCTTCGCCATACTTACACCAGAGATAGCAAGGTATAACCACTTTCAACATTCGAATGTCCATTTTTATTTTAATCATGTTTTTAATGATGAACGTAAAACATGGCATCAAAAAACATGTACCTTTTGTGGATTACATAACCATACATTTTCTAAGTGTTGGAAAAGAATAGCAGCACACAAAAGGATGAGGCATGAAAGACCTTCTCAATAGCACGTAAAGAATCATGTTAATGAGATCTCGAGGAAGAAGATCTATTGCAGTCATTGCGATAGAAGTGGCCATGAAACAGCCACATGTTTGAGGCTCCATCCCGACCAATGGCTTAAAAACAAAGCTGGAGCTTGATATACCATGTCGAAATGCCAATTTGTGCACAAGTGTTATAGTGAGATCAACACGGTTTTCTCTCCAAACTACGCGACGTTTTTGACTCAGGCGTGCCAACCTCTCTCCTCTCTCATCATATAGGTTCGACAACCTTGTAGCTCTAATACCATGTCTCCAACATGTGGCCATCAAAGATACTATTTGGCTCTTGAGATCTGGAGAGGTTTAGGACAAACTTTTTTGTCCTAGTGTAAGTATGTCAAAGGTCTACTGGAAAGATTCAGGATGGATCAGTGTAAGGCTACAGTAGTACGACTACAATAGAACATTAAACTTCAGAGTGAGGATGGCTCTAAAGAGGAAAATGCGACACTTTATAGACATCTAGTTGGGAGCTTAATCTACCTGACCACTACTAGACCAGATGTGGCTTATGTAGTAAGTGTGCTAAGTCAATACATGCACAAACCACTTGAGAGTCATTGGAATGCAACAAAATGTGTTTTAAGGTATATACAAGGAAATATAGACTACGGTATTATTTATATTGATTCCTTTGATGTTAGACTGACAGGATTTACAGATTCCATCTGGGTTGGAAATGAAGAGGACTGCAGATCCATAACATGTTATGCATTCAAAATTGGATCCGGGGTGATTACATGGAGTAGCAAGAAATAGAACATAGTTTCCTTGTCTTTAGTAGAATCAGAGTATCAAGCTATGTGTGCAGCAACATACGAGGCAGTTTGGTTGTGGAGACTTCTCTAGGATGTCGAGGAAGAATAGAAAGATGCAACAACAATAAGATACGACAATCAGAGTTCAATCAAAATTACTAATAATTTGCTATTTCACAAGAACACTAAACACATTGATACACAATTCCACTTTGTCATGGAGAAAGTACAATCAAAAGAAATCCATCTTGTATATTGTAAGACATGTGATAATGTTGCAGACATTTTCACTAAGCCTCTTGGAAAAATTAAGTTTGAAATGTTTAGGGAGATGTTAGGCATATTTCTGAACCCCTTCTCCATTAAGGGGGAGTGTTGAAGATAATGGAGAATCTTAGAATAGCGTGAATTGGTTCACAATATCTCAGGATAGGAAGTAGTTGCTATTTCCAAGGGTATGGTTCCAACAACCCTAAAACTATGTAAGATATATAATGTGTGATTTACATTCAGAATGTAGAGCGTTCTGCAGAGCTAGAATCTCCTGGTTCAGACTCTCTTTCGTAGAGCTAACCAATGGGTGTTTTATTAATACAAACATAGAATTTTAACAATATTATATTTAACTCCCAACTCTGGTTCCTGATACTTTTTCTTCACCGTTTCATACCTTTTCCCCTCTTCTTGTTATCTCCTATCATAGCTATAGACGATGATGGTGCCTCTGGAAACCTCCAGAACATGCGAGGTTATGGTAAATCCAGTTACAATAAAAATATTAATCTAATCCTATAATCTAATGTTTCATTATTAATCCTAAAATTGTTTGAAGGTAATGTAATGTAATTCTAGCAAATGGATGTGAGCACCGCAGTAGTGGTGGTTAGACTCGATGACTATGGATTCAGATAAATTCAGACTTGGTGACTGATTATTGGTGTGTTTCTAATATTTCATTTTTGTTATGATTTTTTTTTATTTAGATTCAAGGTTTTTATCGTTAAAATTAGAAAATGGTATAAATTTTTATTAGTAATTTCAAAAGTATTATTTACAATGGTTTGATATTGAAATAGCTAGAAATAATTGTTATTATATTTTCTAGATCATTTTCTATTTTATTATATATTTTTTTCATATATATATATATATATATATATATATAAGATATATATATATATAATAATATTTATTATATGTTAGATATTCAAATATTTTACTTAATATTTTTAAATGTCATATTACGAATTAGAAAATAATATTTTGTACAGATATGGAACTAACATAGATCCATGATGTTAATTCTACCAAGATCATTTAGAAGAATCAAATTTCTCAAGATGGAAACTTTTTTTTGAGTGTAAAATTTGATAAAAGATTTATACCTCAAGGGATTTGATTCCTTTGGTCTCGGTACATCTAATATGAATATTTTTTAATTTGTTAATGTAGATATGATTTTATACTTTTAAGGTGGATATTTTTTAATTTGTCAAGGTAGATATAATTATATATTTTTTAATGTAGTGTTAAGTGACAACATCTGCCTCAAATATTTTATTCTTATTTACTCAAGGTGTGCATATATGTATGAAACAATTACATATATCACTTTACTCTATATTGAATTTCAAATATTTTTATTTGTGACTAGCACTAAAATACTTATTTTATTAGTATTTGTTTTTTAAATACCATATGTCACCTTTGTGTATGTTAAACATTCATGAAGCATCACATATGCTTCATTGTAGGTTGTAAGATCAATTTTATTTTAGATGTGACATGTAAACTGTATATTGACTAGTGAAATAATTTTCATTCTCCATCATATGAAAAAGTGGAGATCGAATTAGAATTTTTTTTCTATTAATTAATTTATCTATTTCTATATATAAAGTTGATGTAAAATTATGTTATTTAAAGGAAACATTGAAATGTTTATTTATGACACGCGGAAAGGTTTTTATTATTATTGTTTATGTTATGCATTGAAACATGTTTAAGGCCACTATTATTTTATTTGTTTTAATGTAATGTTACTTGACAACATCTCTCCTATACTATGATAAAGAGCCTCTCCCACAAAGCCATAGATATTCAAATATTTATTTAAAGTGCGGCATATATATATATCCATATATATATATATATATATAAATATATATATAATATATATATATATATATATATATATATAGTATAGATATATATAGATATATATATATATATATATATATATATATATGAAGTGATATTGAAATATATTAAATAACATAGTTATTCAAAATATTTATTTAAAACACATATTGCAATTCCTTAAACACTAAAGAAATTATAAACATATATTTTTTTAATTATTAACATTTCTCTTTTAAAATTAAAATGTGAATTACATGTTATGGAGGAATTACTCATCTCCTTCATACTAAATAGAGGAGGTGATTATAAAGGAAATTAGAGGTTTTTTTACTATAAATTATTTTATCTTTATATATAAATATCATGTAAAATTAAGGTTAATATTAAATCTCCTCTATTCCACTGCCAGTGGGGATGCATTAATTGGCAAGACAATGTGGAATTACACCCTAATAGTATTATTTATCACTAGCCACACTTACTATGAGCAAGCGTTGGAGATCACCCACTTTCATTTCAAGGAACTAGGTTACATGTTTGTTTCAAGTTTTGGTTATATTGAGGATCCATGGCCACTAAATGGCCTTGTTATTATTGCACACCATAATATCACCTCAAACAATGAAAAGGGGAAATTTCATTTCATCATCTCACATGAAATGAGAGAGGAGGTGATCTCCTACAAAGAAAAACCACTTGCTTGAACGTAGTATAGTTATTATGGTGCAAAAGTTCTCCCACAACAATGATAATGACTAGGTATTTTCTCCCACAGTTTATTTAGTCTTGTTTATGAGTAGTTCTTTCACTCACCTATTGTTTGGCTTAGCATAGAGTCTTTGTCGTAGTCAATTTTTCTTTGGTTCTCCTCCTCAAAAGGATTTATCTATCGTATCTTTTCCTTCTTATGTTCCCTTTTACTAATTGAAATATTATAAATGTATATGCATGTTCATTCATTTTCTCAATTTTCGACTCTTACCCCTACATATCATTCACCATAATTCATTTTTTTCCCATTGTTTTTCAACCATTATCCTCGCATTTCCCCACTGTTTGGTATCTAACTTACCACGACTCTCGAACTTCCACTATTAATATAACCCATGTTTTTTGCTCATAGTGTGCCTCTACCACCTTCGATATCCCATCCACTCAAAAAGGTTGCATCCATAGACCATCTCAACTGGTTTCATCCATTTGGTAGCCCCTTTCTACCCCTACCCCCCTCCCAACAACAATTTTGACTAACATTGTTCCATCTCAAGTGGTTTCTCCATATTGCCCCCATGTAATCCCTCTACCATCAACCCACAATGGTAGTTCAATGGATGCAATAATAGATGTCTCTTCTAAGTAGGTTGTGTAGTGCACTTCTCCACGTGCTAGTGAATCTCCATCACTAGGCGAAAAATTCAAGATGAGGTCATTCCTTGATTATTTCATTTCTTTATGATGAATTCGATTCTAAGAATTTTTTGTTTAAATTATATGATCTAACTCTTATAACTATTAAAGAGCGGTATAGTAGAGAGGTTAAGAGAGTCAAGGAAGAAAACACCTTTGTGATTTATTAGATCATATTCAGTGCAAGAACAAAATATGAAGAAGTATGTCCCAAAAGAAAAAACATTGAGCTCATTCTTCTAGTAGGAGGATAAAGGCACACTTCCACGATGGAAATGATAATGGTGAAGGTGGAAGTGACAAGAGACCCATTTTGTATGTACACCATCATATGCCAAATAATCATGCTTGGGAAAAATATGTTGTTAGTATAATAGAATCATTTTCCATATAGGCCATCACATGCCATACTTCCATGTTTAGGCATGAGTGTCCTTTTGTATATTAAGCACATTCTACCCTTTTTTTAAATGTCTACATTTGAGACAATTTTGAGTGTATGTGTGTATTTCTTCATGTATATCTGAATTGAAGTGTTTTTTTACTTGATGTCAAAGTGTTATATTGTTAGGCTGAATTTGCATCTACGTCATGATAATGCAATATCACTTATTGTGAAGTGAGAAGTGTGACATGTTGAATTGTTGAAGGTTCTCGGATTGCGTTTCTAAAGACAACTCACATAGGCATATTCATATTGACAGAGTAGTTGATGATCCAAAACAATTTTTGACAAATTTTATCCCTTACGGCACACTTCTCCAAGCTCATACCAAATCTAAAAAGTTCTTTACTGAAATAATTTATGTGATATAAATATGTTTTTTATCCTCAATTTATATCTTAAATCACTCAAAAATTTCAACCCTATGTTATATAAAATCAACATGAATAAAAAATATTGAAATTTACATAATCATGAAGAGAATACAAGAAGAAAAAACAAATTTGCAATCACACAATTTTGGATGGCAAGATACTTTATACATGTGTAGAAGAAATGAAATACATGTGAACAAATTTATCACAAAATTGATACAATATCTATCTCTCCAAACTATAGCAAGGTAAAATCAAGAAAACTCTAGCCACCATCAAAGATCCACAAAAATCTAGCGTCAACGACAAAAATTCCTCCCTTGGATTAAGCAAGTTTTTAGCACATATGCTCTTCACACTACCATTATTTTCATTCTCGGGTTTTATCACACCTAGCAATGTTTCATCACACAAGTGTCATGTTGCATCACACAAGTGCATGGAAAGATGGATAGAGTCCTAGTCTCCATATATACTTATCCATCCTAGGTTTTGTTTAGTAAAATACTTAGCCATCAACACTTAGATCAAAATAAGCAACAACACCTACATGGGACATAATGAAAGATATACACTAAATATAAAAGCATTCAAATAAGAAAGACCCATATATTCAAGTAATGTTATAAAACAATAATTTTAGGGCTTCTCTATACGATTTAGAAGCACCAAAATTTCCTGGGAAACTCTTCAAGGTTTTGGCCATTTCATATGTCTATTTTTTTTTCAAAAGCATTAAAAATTAAATAATTATAATGTATGGATATGTATGTATGTTATATAGGTATATACACTTGTTGTATGGGTGAATGATGTCTTAAAGGGTGCAATAAATGCCCTATAACATTGTGAATGTTGCTAGCAGTAAAACACCACTTCTAACCCAATAAAAATGCAAGATTTAAAATAATGTTGTTGGCCATAAAGCACCACTTCTAAGGCAATAAAAATTTCAAATTCAAATTCGGTGTTGTTTCAAGAATTAATATTAGAATTGACTTTAGTGGGAATTTTTGGACTTTACTGTGCGTGAAAAAAATGAGTTGAAATGTTGGTTTGTGTTATTTCAACTGGTTTTTTCACTATATATATTGATTCAACACCCTGAAAAACCTCAAGGTTACTTAGATTGTGAAAGGGTTATCCATCAACCTCGTGATTTCAATAAATTCATGCAGGAGTTTAGAGAAACTAGACAACAAAAACCAATGAGAGAAACTTCCAAAAAATCTCCCTAGAAACTATACCATGCCATCTTGACTTTCTATAATGTAAATTTAGACTGACACTATTAACATATTTAATTCCAGACTGGTATTCTTGTAACTCCTAACTCTGACCCTATTGATCTATTTTTTACTTTCACCTGAACGAGTTTTCTTCATAGTTTCATTTTTTTTTTGAAATTTTTTTCTTAGTATAACTATTTCCATTATTACTATTTTATAATTTTACTATATTAATTTTTAATTTTGTTATATAAAAACGTAATTTTACTATTAATTTTAGTATTAATTAATTTTTAATTTTATTATTAATAAAAATAGCAGATTGAAAATAATGTTACTTGTTGTAAGGCGCCACTTCTAATGCAATAAAAAAATCCAGATTTGAAATTTGGTGATGTTTCAAGATTTAATATTTCGTATACTGGCACTAATATCATATTTAATTCCACTAATATTTCATGTACTGGCCATCTTTGACTTTTTACTGGCATTAATATCATATTTAATTCCCAACTCCAATTATTGTAACTCCCAACTCCGGTTCCTGAAACTCCCAACTCTGCACTATCTGATCTATTTATACTTTCACCTCGGCTACTTTTCTTCACCGTTTCATTTCATTCTTTTTGGAATTTGTTTTTGCTGATAGCAACGACTGCTTCAAGTCTCATATTATCATTGGGCATTTTCCATTTCACCCTCTTCCTGCTATCTCCTATCATAGCCATAGATGATGATGGTGCCTCTAGAACTTGGTAAAGTGATTCAATTGCAGGTTATAGTGAACAAGGTGAATTTCATTACAAAATATGAATATGGATCGAGAGAAAGGTCACAACGATGGCATAACAGTTAGTATTGTTGATGAAGAGAAGGAGATCTTTGAATTAAAGGAGTGAATTAACATATTAATAGAGTTGTTAGAAAGACATAGACACAGATGGGTAATAACGCGAACAATTAAATGGCCAATTAAAGAGTTAATTGAAAGATGACATAAGCATAAACTAAAAATTTTAGAAGTAGAGAAACTCATGATGAATATATATATATTTGTGAATGAGAGAAAGGATCACTGCTTGGTGACAAGGATGATGAATGTATAGATATGGACACTAATAATCAAATTGAAAAATATGACGAAGAGTGAGTGGACAGCTTGAAGGATTGTATGCTACATAAGAAAGGGATGTAGGAAGTCATAAGAGAGACCTATGATGAGCCTAGGTATTGCAACAATAATACTACAACTCTAAGGGCTACTAGCTTTACTTATCAACCTGGGGTTTGTACAAACTTGGAGGTGACAGTGTTATATGCACAAGTAAAAGTGAACATAGTGCCTCTTGTCACTGCTCATCTAGCAAGAGACCCTAGGGTTTCCAAGCCAGACTTCTATAGGGTCAGAAGAAGCTTGATTTTGATGGAAGAAGATAAAATCTATCCTAAGGGAGAGCTACTCTACTGCATTAATGAAGAAATCAACGCATAATGCTAAATCACACCATACCCTAGCTAACCAATTAAATAGCTATGCCTAAATAGAATTTCTAAATCAACACTAACCTAATGTTAATTATCTAAGTTGCAGAAGTAAAGAACATCAAAACTAGACTAAGGTGTAAGCAAAGAACTAAACTAACTTGGATTTCAAGTGGAAGAGCAGTTAGAGGAAAAAATTAGTGAAAGGAGGACTGAGGCAGAAACAATGCATAAGAACCATTGAATCAGTCGGGTGAAAGTCAAATGAACGGTAGAGTTTGGATCGTAGGAGGTTACGTAGATAGATGGGCGAACAAGGTTAACTAATAGGATGAATGGTGAAGATCTTATCGTGAAGGCTTAATTGAAGAGATGGATGACGGAGATCATATCATGGGGAAAAGAAACGTGTGGAAATGAGGGAGTGGGTTTCTAAGGCGGCAAGTAGTTTCTCACATGCCCTTCAGGCTATAAGGAGTATTTCAAAATTTCATGTGATTAGCCTTACTGCATGATACATAGCATGAGAAAACCACTTTTCTCACATGCTCTTGGGTGGATAACGTTCATGCACTAATCCGTGCAATATTGTGCATTGGTCGTTAGATCAGGCGGGGCTAATCAATGGTGGAGATCGGCCAAGCTAGTTGGCAATCGGGTGAAGTGACAACCGTGAGATCAGACAAGGTATATCGATGGTGGGGACTTAAAGTGCATAAAGCGATTGGGTGACGCACTAGCCATCAAATCAAGGGACAGATCGACAGTGGAGACTAAATCTCATAAAGTGAGTGGAAGACTCCACACAAGGCAGCAGTTGGAGAAACTAGTGAATCAGATGGTGATTGTGAAGGTTTTTTGGTGAATGTATGATGAGGAAGCGATGCATGAGGAAAGTGTTGGAGGTAGTTTCAAATGAAAATGACAAGGAAAGCTAGTGCAGGTGAATAAATAATTGCATTAAACGACAAACTCCATAGCTGCTGCAAGAACCAAAAACATGTGTTTTTGGTGTTGCTAAAAGGTGTCTTCCTCAAGTCATTGTCCTAGATGGAGGAGATGAGGCCGAGACACCTGCACATAACCTGATAGTGATATTTTTCCTCTAACTAGCCTATGAACTGAAAGAAGGCATAAATGGAATTAAAGTACAACAAATGTAGCTACCAAAGAAAATGAACAGGAAAACCATGAATAATCTACGGTATATTGTTGTAATGAAAGTGAAACTTAATTAAGAAAATAAACAGTGAAAACCATCAAACTACATAAGAAAATAAATAGAACAGAACTCTATGCTATCATATATGTACATTGAAGAGGAGCTTTGGTTGTTTAGGCCGGGCCCTAACCCAAGAGCTTCAGCCCTCAGAGTTAACTCAAAGCTGGATTAAACAGAACTCATTATTATCATAAAAACCCTGGATTACAAAAAAAACTGTCACAAGTCTCTTGCAGCTTTGAAATAAAACAAAGTTTTTACAAATGAAGTCTGAATCCTAATGAGGTCACAAGCCTCTCTACTTATACATCTGACAAACTGGTTTCTATCACTTTCATTTGCTCAGCTGTCTTCTAGTCTTCAAAGTGATGGTTGTTTTCACTCTAATGATGGAGGAATATTTGAATGGAGGAGTAGGAAATGAGGAGGATTTACCTCCTATAATTACGCTGCCTTGTCCCTTTCAAGTTTTAACCAAGGTCTTTGCCATAGTTCCTTGATTTTATCCTTTATGCCTACATTTTTTCTTGCTTTTATCCTTTATTCCTACATTAGATGCACTTTAGACAACAAACCAAAATATCCAACTCTAACTGATCTCATAAACAAAATATAATCAAAAGTATGCAATAAGTTGTCGGAATAGTTGGTTTGACTAAGCTAGGAGGTGAATTAAGGATATCTAAGGCCCATTTAATTACTCAATGATGAGGCTCATCATCACCTTCCTACTAAAAACGTTGCTCATCCTCTAAGAAACTTGGTCAATTTTAGTGTCCTTCATGGCTCTGGTAGCCTCTCTGACATCCCATGTTTCTACTGTGGTCTCTTCTTCTTGTTTATAGAAGCCTACTTTCCTTTCTACACCTTCCCACTACCTCTTTTCCTCTTCTTCTTTTCTCCCTTCTAGCATCTCAAGGCATAGTGGTGGACTGAGCTTTAGGCCTATCCAATTGACCTTCAACCTTTGCATTGATTTCTTATACATAGGTGTCATGTTGAGTGCCTTTCTCAACCTTTGAGGGGAGTGATATTCTCTGATATTCAAGTTGTGTGGTAGTGTTTTCCATCTCATTTAGTAGGCATGTATGTTATCATCTCTTAGTAGCCTAAACATATCCTCAAAATGTGAAATTCCTTGCTCTTGGGTAGGAATATATCTACGTGAAAGCTAAGGATCATTCGCAATTAGATTATGAGTGTTTATTAGGGCCATGGGATTTGATTGTTCAGCTCTGATAGAAAGAGGTTTATTTTTCTCTCTAGCGAATATTATTTTCATCTCTATAGCCCTTGACTTCTCATGGTTCATTGATGATTCCAAAGCCATTAATTGTAGATCTCCTAGCTCTGCATTAGGATCCCAAATATTCATGTCTGTGAGGGCCATGTTATGCAAGTAAAACTCAACCATTTTGGCCCCATCCTGTAGTGCACTTTGATCACAAAGATCAATAAACTGTCTGCAGTCCTGAAATGGCATGGTGCTCCTTTGTGCTAGTGTTTTAATCTGAAATTGTAGCCAATTTTCTCTGAGGTAAAGAGCATAGGATTTAGCTAGTATCCTACACTAAATGGCCTCCAAAGAGAGGTTGGTCATATATGCTAGTTGGTATTTCTTTTCGTGCAACTATCCTCTCTGTTTCTCTTATCTTCTTCTTTTTTTTGTTCTTTTGCATCTCCATCAGTTTCTTCCTTTGTTTCCTCCTCTTGTTTTAGTATCATCCTCCTTGTCTTCTTTCATCATGTTCCTCTGTATTAGTTTCTTCTTCACCCATATCATCCCCATCTTATCTCTGTATCTTCTTCTTCTTATTTTGCCTCCTCCCCATTGATAGAAGGATTGACATCATAAGTGAGGGTTTTGATTTCATCCTCTACTGGTAAGTTTCTAAAGACTGGCCATGTTATGGGGATCCTAAAGCCTTGGAGGGCATCCTTAATGAGGATCTTGATCAACCCATGGTGAACCAACTGCTGGGAATTTCGTCCCTTTACTTTGCTACTCGAGTCTATGAGTGATTGCATCAAGAAATAGGGTATTCTAATTCTTTGGTGAATTGTTGTTTCTATCCCAAACCTTAATTGTTAAAGCATTCCCAAATGGTTTCCGTAATAGCACTATATCTATGGACTCTTGCATTCTCTTTTGACTTATTAAAGAATTTCCTTTTTGCCACATTTTCACTTATAAACCAACTACCTCTTAACCTTTAGAACTTTTGATCAAATGATGCATATGAGTGAGTGAGTGGGATACTTACCTGTGGTCTTGATGCCATGCTGCAGTTGTCAAAGATTAGAGGTACTGTTGATGGTCATTATTCTTCCTCCTCTGCTCTTCTTCCTCCTTTGCTGTCTGTTAATGGTTTATTATCTTTTGCAAGTGTCTATGACTAAATATCTGATGTTTTTGTTGTTGTTTTGGAGCTCCTAGGTTTGATGTTGTTGCTATTGTGGAGATCCTGGATTTGATGTTGTTGCTGCTGTGGAACTCCTAGATTTGATGTTGTTGCTGGTGTGGAGCTCCTAGATTACCACATGGCAGTGTTTGGTATCTCCCTTATAATTTCTTGATCATGTTGTTGGATGGTGCTATGAGGATGTTGTAATTAATGAACAGAGGGAGTAGGAGTGTATGTCGATGCAGGGATGATGGTAATGGTTGAGGTGATTCTGTTAGAAAACACAATCTTCACCTGAATTGAAGCAATGAAGTGAAAAACAATAGAACTGATGGAGGGATACATGGTAAGGAGTGGAGGAGATGAATATATGTGAGGCAGGGTTCCCTTTGGATCTTTTCTTTGCTCCTTGCTTGTCTTTCTCATCCACTTACAAATAAAAATTATGTTTTTTCTTTTATTATTATTATATATATGTTTTTTGAAAAAAAAACACCTAGGCTGCCTCAAAGAGGTTTTCACCCTAGGTACCTTCCCTAGGTGCCTCAAGGAAGGTTTTCACCGAGGTATGTTATTACTCTTTTTCATTTCTTCTCATCCTTGGGTTGCCTCATGAGGTTTTCAACCCAAACATGGGACTGAGGCACCTCATGGAGGTTTTAACCTGAATCCTTATTCTTTTTTCTTTTTCAATGTCCTGATGAGGTAGGAGCTGGAACTTGTTCCACCATCATCAGTGTCTTATTGAGATTGTCAATGAACTCTTGTTTTGATAAAGGCCTCTTGTACATTTTCAAGCAGTGTCCATTAACTAGCAATGGAATGGCTTCTTCATCAATAGTTTTGATTTGCACTGAACCATTGGCATGGCATCTTTCCACCACATAAGGTCCGATCCATCTTGTCCTTAACTTGCCTTGGAAGTCTTTAAACCTGGAATAATATAACAATGCCAAGTATCCCTCTTGAAATTGCTTCTCCTTGATGTGATTGTTATGCCAGATCTTCCTCTCAGGCTGAACTATCTCTATATTTAGGAGGGTCTACATTCTGAATTCATCCAAGCCATTCAAATGTAACAATATTTCTTTATGTGCATGGATGAGATCCGAATCTAGTTGGGCTGCCATCCTCAATGTGTTATATTCAAACTCAATGGACAACAAAGCCTTTTCTCAATGGACTAGCTCATAGGGTGTAAATTCAGTGGTGGTCTTCTATTTGGTATTATAGGCCCAGGTGGCCTAAAATTTTATTTCTACCCAATCCTTCCTATTGCTGCTGACTACCTTGGTTAAGGTGTTCTCCAGTGCCCTATTGGTCACCTCCACTAGCCCATTAGCTTGTGAATGATCAGGAGTGGAGGCCTTATGCTTGATTTTGGGATGGCTAAGCAGTTCTTCAATCATGTTGGAGGTAAACTAGCTTCAATGGTCTATGACTAGCTCTCTACGGTACCCAAATTTGTAGAATATATTCTCCGTTAGGAACTCAACAACCTTTTCTTCTGTTGTTGCCTTAATTTCCTTTGCTTCAGCCCACTTAGTCAAATAATCAGCGCACACAATGATGTGTGTTTTTTGCTTTGAAGGAGGGTTGATATGCCCAATGAAGTCCATGCCCCACTTGTCAAATGGCTCGACAGTCACTTGAGGTTATAGGGGCATTTCATCTCTTGGAGTAGGCTTTCCCATATTCTGCCACTGATAACACTAATTAATATACTTTTTCACATCCTAATGAAGAGTAGGCCAATAATATCCCTCTTGTAACACTTTGAATGCTTCCCTCTTTCCTTCAAAGTGACCTCCATAAGGCCCATCATGACAGGTCAAAAGGATATCAAAGACTTCCTCTTCCCTTGCACACCTTCTTAGGATTTGATCCGGGCCAAGTTTGAACAGATTCTCACCAATCCATGTGAAGGGAGCACTCTTTTTGACTATCTTGCTCTTTTCTTTGGAGGGCAAGTTTGGTGGAAAATTTGTTGATACCAAATAGTTTGCTATATCAACAAACCATGGGGAGAAAACTAAAATAGAAAAAAATGCTCATCTGATAACTAGTCATCCACCATTCCTTCTTCACCTGCAGGCAAATTCATCCTAGATTGAAAGTCAGCAACAATATTTTCCTTACCAAGTTTATTAACAACAGTTAGATAAAACTGCTATAATAAAAGTAATCATCTTATAATTCTAGCATTCACATCTGGTTTTTTCATTAAATATTTGATTGCAGCATGATCAATATGCAAAAATGTTTGATAGCCTGTGATGTAATGCCTAAATTTGTTTAATGAATTCACAACAGCCAAGAGTTCCTTTTCGATCACAATATAGTTTAACTCAACCATTGATAGGTTTTTACTGATAAAATAGATGGCATAGGGAAATTTCTCCTCTTCCTGACCTAAGGTTGCTCCTATGGCTTTGTGTGAGGCATCAACATGAATATGAAAAGGGAGTGCCCAGTTTGGGCCTCTAAGGATTGGTGCAGTGGTTTACATACCCTTTAGAATGTCTAAGGCCTCTTGAAATATCTTTGACCATATAAACTCATAATCTTTGGCCAACAACCCAAACAAAGGAGAGACCAACTTGCTGAAGTCCTTTATGAACCTTCGGTAGTATCCAGCTAACCCTAAGAAACTCCTTACATCTCTATGAATTTGTGGAGGTGGGACCCTTTGGATGATTGCTATTTCGTTGAGGTCCACCTGAAATCCTTGCTGAGATATTGAATGACCTAGTAAAGTCCCTTCAGTCATTAAGAATTCACATTTTTCTGGACAGAGAGTCAGGTTCATTTCAATGCATTTGTGCAATACTTTGCCTGGATTAGTGAGGGCTTCTTGGAAATCACAACCGTAAGGTGTAAAGTCATCCATATAGATTTCCATTGCATCATGTACTAATTCAGCAAAAATACTTAAGACTACTCTCTAGAAAGTGGCAGGAGCATTGCATAGACCAAAAGGAAGGACCCTATAGGAAAAATTACCCCAAGGATAGGTGAATGTGGTCTTAGCCTGGTCTTCAGAGCAGATTTGTATTTGGTTGTACCCACTAAATCCATCTAAGAAAGAAAAGAACTTCTTCCCTGCGAGGCCATCTAGCACTTGGTCAATGAAGGGTTGGGGAAAACGATCCTTCTTTGTGGCTTTGTTCAACTCCCTATAATCAACACAAATCCCCCACTTGCCATTTTTCTTGGGAACTAACACTAAAGGAGAGACCCACTCACTATCTGAGATAAGGTAAATGAATCCTGCCTCTAGCTGTTTTTGCAATACCTCTTTGACTATGTCTTTAAGAGCTAGATTCATCCTCCTTTGTGGTTGCCTGACTGGCTTGCAACCTTCTTTGATGTATATGTGGTGAGTACACACTGACGGGTGTACTCCCTTAATTTCCTTATAACTCCAAGCGAATGCTTCAAGGTTCTCTCTCAACATGTTGCATAGATTTTCCTCTTATAAAGCAGAAAGAGATGGATTAATGTTCAATGTTTTCTCTCGGCCAAATTCTATGGTTTTGACATGGAGTGGGTTGGAATTGGCCAAGCATAAGTCAATTGGATGATTTCTCTGGGTTTCCCTTACTTCTTCTTCTAATGGTGGTGAACTAGGAGTTGGACTTTGGAGTAGGTGTTCAATTAAGTCATCCTCATCTTGCTATCCTCCTATGATTGCTTCCAAAGAATAAATTTGGGTAGAATAAACTTCATCTTCTTCCTCCTCCTCTCACCATAAAGGTAAATCATGCTCTAGGGTAGGTTGAGCAGGAGGGTATAGGACTAATTCTTTGGACAGATGCCCATTCTTGATGGTCATATTCCCAAATTTATAGCTAATGTAAGCATCAGTTGTGGCCAACCATGGCCTCACAAGGATGAGAGTAAACAATAAGCTTATCCTTAGGCTGGAGAACTAGGAAATTTGTAGGGTACTCCCAAGAGTCAATGGAGACCATCACTTCCTCCACAATTCCCGTGCAATTCCCTCAGGGGTGACTGTGGAACGGTCTGCAAGCTGCAGAACTGTTGTGGTCTTCCTTAATGACCCTTGGATGTTGAGCTTGAGCATGGTGTCCTTGGTCATCACATTAATGACATCCTCATGATCAATCAAAGTGTGTGGGACAATAGTACCATTGATATGCACATCTACTACTGGGCTTCCAGGGTCCAAATATTTTGGACATATTACATGCCCTAGCGTTAAGTCAGATAACTACCTAATGACATTAATGGTAGGGGTATCCCTTTTTCTTCTTCCTAGATGCTTGAAGCACTTCTCCTTAATCAATTTATTGCAACTGGGAACGTCTTTGATTGCGTGGAGAAGGGGAATCTTTACACATAGATTTTTCAATTGTCCAAAAAGTACAGTTTCTTCTGGGGTACGCTCGAGTGGTTGGTCTAATCTCTCAAGAAAAGGGTGGATTTACTTTAAGGTTGTTTTCCTCTCTTTCTTCCTCAACGTCCTTATGTGGAGAGGGAGGTTTTTTATCAGGGAGAATTATCCCAGATCTTAGGTTGATCTCCAGGATTTCTACAACATAAGATCAGTATGATGTCTCTCCACTGTATACTTGTTGATCCTTCCTATTGTTTGGGTTCGGATTTGGATGTGCAGGAATCTAGGGTTGCTTGGGTGGAGGAGAGTGCAGCAGTTGTGGTTGGGTAGGTGGTGGAGGTAATAAGGTCGGAACATTGTTGAATTAGGGCCTCCACCCCTGGTGGGGTATTCCATTAATGTTGTGGATGAACATGAGGTTCAAATAATTGGTTGGCTAGCATGGAATGATACTGAGATGTATAGGACAAAGGAGGTGGTGTAGACCAAGAAGGATGAGCAAGGGATCCCCAAGAAGGTATAGTTGTGGTTTTGTTGGGGTTGTAATATGCATGGGATGACCCTTGCATACCCTGTTGGTATGGTCTAGGGCCAGGAGGTCTCCTTTGGTTGATGTATAAAAGCTACTTAGTGACACCTTCAGCTCCTTGATATAAAACTTTGAGTCCAAGTAAAGAAGGGAACTTGTCTGTGGAGTTGTTTTCTTCACAGACTGAGAAAATCTTAATACAGTTCAGTGGACATTCATTCCTAGGATGCCTCCTCGTGCATCTAGGATAAAAGATGGTCAAGGCTCTCTATGCTTCTTCTTGCTTCCTTTTGATGTTCATGGTGTCTAATTGCAAGGAAAGGGTTTGCAAAATATCACTTTTGAAATCTTCCAGCATATTTCCAATTTCACCCTTGAGGAAAAGTTGGAGGATGATGTACTGGCCATACGTTGACTACCCTACCATTTTTCCTAGCTGCCCTAGAATGATTTCTAAAGACAACCTTAATATCCTCATAGGGTAATTGGTATAAATATGCTCCTGCTATCATATGTAAGGTATCCAGAAGATCCTCCCTTACTTCTCTAAGCAGAACCAACTTTAGAGACTCAGGGTCAAGTGTGCATTTGGCCCTTTTGTAACTGAGTTGGAATCTTTCTTCATACTCTTCTAAGGATTCATCCTGGCCTATGGTCATCCTGAAAATATCTTTTTTAGTGTTCTTTTACCTACAATAGTCCCTATATTTGTTGTTAAATCTTATTGCATCTGAGCCCAATTTGTGATTCTATCTCCAGGTAAACCCATGAACCAGCGTAATGCTACATCCTTGAGGATAGATGGAAACAATTTTAACTTTTTCTTATCATTTGTATAGTCATGGGTTCGACATATAACAACAAATTCAAATCGAAAAGTGTTAGGGTCCTCTGTGTTTAGGCCGTGTAAATGAGGTAGAGTAGAGGGGCTTATATTCTTCATCTTAGTGTCCCCATTGGTTTCCCTAATGGGGAAGGCACTCTCAATTCTCTCTCTATCTCCCCTGTCATTTTGGTTTCGAGCCATTGGTTTAGTAGGAATGGATTCTTCCTCTTCGTCTTCCCTTGTAGGTTCTTCAAATATGTAAGGTTGCTCACTTAAACGTTCTTCCACTTCACAGTCATCGAAGAAGAGAGAAGGTTGAATGTTGGATAGAGTTGGGGTATTTGTCAACAATTTACCTAAATTGTCCCTATTCCTACAAGGCATGAAAGGAAAGCAGATAATGACAAACTGAAAGAAAGAAAGAAACTATATTACTTTTGTAGAAATAAACTAATGGAACAGAATTGAAGACTAAAAGTAGAAGAACAGAATTTTGGAGACTAGGAAATAGAAGAAAGCAATAATTACTTGTACTTAGACACATCCCTAGCAACGACACCAAAAAGTGTTGAGCCTAGGCATTGCAACAATAATGTTGCAACTCCCACGGCTACAAGCTTTACTTATCAACCTAGGGTTCGTACAAACTTGGAGGTGGCAGTGCTATATGCACAAGTAAAAGTGAAGACACTACCTCTTGTCACTCCTCATCATGCAGGAGACCCCAGGGGTTCCAAGCCATCTTCTATAGGTTCAGAAGAAGCTTGATTTTGATGGAAGTAGAGAAAATCTATCCCAAGGGAGAGCTGCTCTATTGTAATAATGAAGAAATCAACACATAATCCTAATCACACCATACCCTAGCTAACTAGTTAAACAACTATGCCTAAACATAATTTCTAAATCAACACTACCTAATGCTAATTATCTAAGTTGTAGAAGTAAAGAGCATCAAAACTAGACTAAGGTGTAAGCAAAGAACTAAACTAACTTGATTTTCAGGCAGAGTAGTCGCAGGATGAAATTAGTGAAAGGAGGACATGAGGGAGAAACAATGCATAAGAACTGTTGGATCAGTCAAGTAAAAGGAAAATGAACAACAGACATTGGAGCGTAGGATGTTACATAGATAGATGGGCGAATAGGGTTAACTAACACGATGAATGGTGGAGATTTTATTGTGAAGGTTGAAGTGAATAGATGGAAGGCAGAGATCATATCGCGGGGAAAAGAAACGTGTGGAACTGAGGGAGTGTGTTTCTAAGGAATAATTATTTTCTCGCAGGCCCTTCAAGGAGTAAGCAGTATTTCAAAATTTCACGTGATTAGCCTTACTGCGCAATACATCACATGATAAAAGCACTTTTCTTATGTAATCTCCGGCGGATAACGTTCATGCACTAATTCGCGTGAGATTACACGATGGGCATTAGATCAAGTGGGGCTAATCAACAGTGGAGATCAACTAAGCTAGTTGGCGATCGAGTGAAGCGACAACCGTAAAATCAGGCAAGGCAGATCGACATTGGGGACTTAAAGTGAATAAAGTGATCGGGTGATGTGCATGAAGGGACAGATCGATGGTGGATATTAAAGCTCATAAAGTGAGTGAAAGACTCCATGTGAGGCAATAGTTGGAGAAAATAGTGAATCGAACAGTGATTGTGAAGGTTTGTTGGTGATCGGATGGGGAGGAAGCGATGCATGAGGAAAGTGCTGGAGATGGTTTCAAATGAAGATAACAAAGAAAACCAGTGTGGGTGAACAAATAATTGCATTAGATGACATACGCCATAGCTCATGCAAGAGCCAGAAACCTATGTTTTTGGGGTTGTTGAAGGGTCTCTTCCTCAAGTCATGGTCCCAGAGGGAGGAGATGATGCCGAGACACCTACACACAAATTGATAGTGATATTTTTACTCTAACTAGCATGTGAACTGAAAGAAGGCATAAATGGAAGTAAACTATAGCGAATGCAGCTACTGAAGCACATGAACAGGAAAAGCATGACTAAACTATGCTATATTGTTGTAATGAAAGTGCAACTTACTTAAGAAAATAAACAGTGAAAACCATAAAACTACTTAAGAAAATAAACATAATAGAACTCTATGCTGGCATATATGTATAGTAAAGAAGAGCCTTGGATGCTTGGGTTGGGCCCTAACCCAAGAGCTTTAACCCTTATATTTAACTCAGAGTTTGCTTAAACAAAACTTATTCTTATTATAAAAACCTTGGATTATAGAACGAACTGTCATAAGTCTCCTGCAACTCAGAAATAAAACAGATTTTTTACAAATGAAGTATGAATCCTTATGAGGTCCTAAGCCTCTCTACTTTTACATCTGATAAACTGGTTTCTATCACTTTCACTTGCTTGGTTGTCTTCTAGTCTTCAAAGTGATGGTTGTTTGCATTCTGATGATGGAGGAATATTGGAATGGAGGAGTAGTAAATGAGGAGGATTTACCTCCTATAATTACTCTCCCTTGTCCCATTCAAGTTTTGATCAAGGTATTTACCATAGTTCCTTCCTTTATGCCTGCATTTTTCCTCCCTTTTATCCTTTATTCCTGCATTACATGCACTTTAGACCACAAAGGAAAATATCCAACTCTAACTCATCTCATAAACAAAATATAATCAAAAGTATGCAATAAGTTGTGAGAATAGTTGGTTTGGCTAAGTGAGGAGATTAATTAAGGACAATTAAGGCCCACATAGTTACTCAATAATGAGGCTCATCAAGCTCCAGGTCTCATTATTTTGAAACTAATACTTATTTTGTTTTTGTAGGTAGTGGAGAATCGCAAGAAAATGAGAGTAAGCTGGAAATTAAGGAAGCTTGGGAACCATTGGAGGAACCTATTCAAGTCTACAAAGGCATAGATATGGAGCTTGTTGTTGCAGAAATTGATTTTTTAGAGGATTGGTTGGACAACCCAAAGAATAGCTGTGAAGTAAATGAAATGATGATTGACTGTAACAATTTCATAGATGATGAGGATGAGGTTTCAATGAAGAAAATGCACCAGCAAAGTGGCAGTAATGAGGATGACTTCGAGGAGAAGAGGCAGAGAACGATAGAAGATGAGTGGTATCCTAGTGAATTCTTGGAAGACAACCGCTATTTTCAACAAAGAATGGGTGATTTTTACGAGAAAGAAGACAAGTTGGAGATGGAAATTGAAGAGATTAGAAGACTGATGGTGAAAGCATCACAAAAGAGGCATATCACAGGAAGCTAACTGGGCTTGATTGTGGGGAAACTCCACAGTTAAGCGTGCTTGAGCCAGAGGCGATCTAGGATGGGTGACCTCCCCAAAAGCCCTGGTTACGAGGTGCAAGCCCTGAAAGTGATGATTTACGCTATGTGTTCACTTCACTAGTTTCAATCCCACTTCTTCACCTATGTGAGCATCACCCGATGCAATGAGTGCGAAGTGGACTATTCAAAAATCATAAGAAATTAGTCAGTTACGACTACCTCTCATGAAAATGGTCATAGATGAATGACATTCTTAATGCAGTTGAATCCCAAAAAATGATATCTAGGAAAGAAGATGGTAGAAGCTTGCTGGTAACAACAGAACAAGCGTACATCAGCATGGAGAAGGGAGAATTGCAACATAAACTTTGGAATCATGGAAGACAAACAAAGACACAACATAATGGAAACAATATGACAAAGCATTTGATCAACGAAAAACCAAAGTTTGAGATCCAGGAGGATTTGTATCATCTTATGGAGGTTGATGGTCAGGAGACCATGATTTTCTTTTACCTGGGGATTCTAATGTAGGTGCATCTAACCTAGGTCAATTATTTATTAGAGGAGTTAGTTTGTAAAGTTAGAATTTAATTAATTAATATATTTTTCTAATAGTTTTAAGAGAGAATGATAATTCTTGTAAATAGGAGAAGATTTGAGAGTATTGTGGAAGGTTTGAGAGTATTACAGATTAGTTAGATCTTATTTATGGATAAGGAATTGGATGAGAGATTTTAGGGATCAAGAGAGATATTTTGGGAGTTGGTTTAGGGATCTAGAACATACCTTGGGTTCTAATCCATTTGCATAAGTGGAGGTGAGCCTATGAGGCATGTAAGATGTAGAAATGTGTAAGTAAATGTGAGAGTGAAGTATGAGAAGTTCTCTTGTAATTATTTTGTTTTATTAATTAATCATTTTCATTTTGTGTGTATATCTATTGTGTCATTTTCATTAGTGTTGTGAGCTAATGTTGATGAGTGCAGGCCTGTGGTTAGATGTTATTTTTCTCGTGTCAGTTCAACTTTAATATTTTCTTTTATTTGGTAATAATCATGTTAATCCTTGAATCTTGTTGTTCTCCATATGTTTGTTCCGTCTTAAAGCCTATTTTAAAGTATATCCAATTTATAGTTTTTTTTTGTGAGATCCAATTTTTGTATTCGTTAGAAAGTAGATAATTTCCAAGAATTTTGTAAAGCTTTATAGTCAAATTATAAAAATAGAAAATTCAGTAGTAGAAGAAATATTCTCTAGAGGAATATATAAAACACTCGAAACATGAAGGCGAAATTCTAGAGTATGGCTCATTTCTAAGTTTCATGGTTTATTTTATTTTGGTGGCCCAAAACACTCGTAGTTTCTAGTGATGTGAGTGATTGAGGCAATGCTAATGATATCTCTTAATAATCTAACCAAAGAATATGGAATTAAGCCTAGGCAAAAGAAGCAAAGCACTCTTGAAATTCCTTTTATTAATTTTGATATCCCATGGGGGTTCTTGGATAGTCTATGCCAAGGTGACCTATCCATATATCGGGTTGGAGTGGTTCTACTCTTGAATCAGAATCATTAACTTCACATTCATTAATGTTAAATTCTAAACTCTATGGTATATTTTTCAATTTCATATAAAAAAGACATCAACGATATTCTAAAATCTATGGTCTCTCTTAAAATTTCATATAAAAAAGACATCAAAGATTCAAATGATGGTGAACTTGAAAACAACTATAAACTCTACTTGTAAGCATATTGTGTTAGGTCCCTATAATACTAGTGATTCCCCCATTACTATTGTCGTTGTATCCCTTATTGCTATTGTTGTGCACCTATTGCCCCCATATTGTTATTATTATGCCCCAAAGAATCCCACTATTGTTATTTTTGTGTCTTTATATTATTATTGTTAGGTTGGCTTTGGTTATATTGTGACCCCTTAGACTCCTATATATAGAAAGGAGGTTTTGTCATTTGAATCATCTAAAAATTGTTCACTTGTGTAATGTAAAGGAGGTTTCCCCCTCTAAGAGGCTCATTTCTAAGGTGTTGATTTATCTTTTCTATCTTTTTGTGAGCTGGTTTCATAACATTTGGTATCAGAACTTTGGATTCTTGGGTTTCGCTGCTCCGAACAAGTCATCGTGGCATTTTCTTTATAAAAAAAATTTGTGACATTTTAGAAGGTACAAACAAAACCCATCTAAGCCAAAATCGTTTTAAACTTTAGGTCCAAATTTCAGAGCTTGTTTCACTATATTTTCAAAGATATGATATGAGGAAGTTATGGTTTTTTCAAACTCCCGAATTACATTCCAAACAGGTGACCTTGGGAAAATTGTCATAACTTTCGCTCTGAGCATCAGATTGAATGTTTTCAAAAATTTACAGAAAGAAGAAAGGCTGTAGTTTCCTGGATATCATTTTCAGAACCTAAGGTTGAAACAGTGACATGTGGCACATAGTACAAGTTCGCTCTACTGAACCAATCTATACTCAGGTCATCATGGGAGACTTGGCATAACTCTTTATTGGAGAATAAAATCTTGATTAGACTTGCAAGGCTAGAAATATTACTCAGAGGGTTACTGCAAGAAGAAATTTCAGACCTTCGAGATCGAAAATTACAGAGATACATCAGATTCAATATCGAGCTCCTATAACGTGAAAAAAGGTGTGTAGTTTTTTGTAAATATTTTTATAAGCTTGGTTTGAAAATTAGTTTGAAGGAATTCAAAGGACATAGTGAAGAATTATTATCGGAAATTGATGCCCTGAAGAAAGAAAATGGAAACACCTAGTAAGATACCTGAAATCTCTAGCATGACTCATGAAGAAGAAGAAGAAATGCAACATGACATGTCAAAATTACGAGACCAGGTGCAACAAATTTCACTCACACAAAAAGTAACAAAAGCTAAGATGGATGGTTTAAAGAAAGATGTAGAAGCTAAGATGTATGGCATGGAAGCTAAGATGGATGGTTTAAAGAAATGCATAGAAGCTAAGATGAATGATGTGGAAACTAATATGGACACTGTGGAAGCTAAGATGGATGGTGTGGAAGTTAAGATGAAAGGCATGGATGCTAAGATGAATGGCATGGATGCTAAGATGGAAGAATTGAAGATAAATTTGAATAAGTTTCTACAAGAAATGGTTACTAATGGTGAAAGCGTAGTAAAGGAAACTCATGATGAGAAGAAAAGAAATGTTAATCATGATTTCAAAGACTCTAATGTTGGATTGAAGACCCACCATGTTCCAAAAATCGATATGAGGAAGTTTTATGGCAAGGATCCCGAAACATGGATACTACAGATGGAGCAATTTTTCGATATCGATAATGTGAAAAACACACAAAAGGTATGTATTGCAACTTTGTATTTGGAACCAAATCAGTTTGTATGGCATGGATGGATTTTCTTTCATAAACAAATTGTCACTTGGGCAATTTTGACAGAAGAAATGATAGAACATTATGAGGATACAAAAAGCAACAACTTTTTTAGCCAATTGATAAGTCTCAAACAAAAGGGTCCAATGATGGAGCACATTGAGGATTTCCAAAAATTGAACATAAGGGTAAAAGATATTCCAGAGGAGCATAGGATTGATGTGTTCATAGGGACTTTAAAGGATAATATCCAACATGAGGTTTGCCTTTGGGAACCTAATTCATTAGAGAAGGCATTCATGTTAGAAATAAAAATGGAAAGAAAAATTATGCCAACGAGCAAGCCTACCACTCACAACTATAAAGATGGAAGTGTTATTTCCCCTAGCCTTCCACAACCTACAAGGTTGACACCACAATAATTGGAAGAAAAAAGAGAAACAGGGCTTTGTTACAGCTGTGATAGCAAATACACTAAAGGTCATAATTGTGCCGAGAAGAAATTATTTTACATAGATTGTGAAGAGGAGGAAGAAAAGGAACAATAAATGTCAAAAGAAGAGGATATATACCAGGAACAAACCATAGAAAAAGAAGAAATGAATCCAACCATATCTTGCAATGCATTGGCTGGAATTACCACTCCTCAAACTATCAAGATAGAAGGGCATATCAAGAAGAAAAGGTAATAGTGTTGATTGATTCGAGAAGTACCCATAATTTTATTCATTGTAAGATAGCCAAGGAATTGAATTGCTTCCTACATGCAGCACCACAGTGTCAAGTGATGGCTGCAAGTGGATGAACCATAAATTGCTCAAGAAAGTGCCATAATATCAAGTTATCCATGGGAGAATATGTATTGAATAGTCCAATTCTTTCCATTCCAAGGGGTGGTGCTAATGTTGTACTAGGAGTTCAATGGCTACAATCCTTGGGTACAATAGCTTTTAATTTTCAAGAACTTTTCATGAAAGTATCTTCTAAAGGAAAGGAAGTTGAATTAAGGGGTATTGCAGGGAAACCATGAAATATAATTAGCTCTAAAGGAATGAAAAAGCTTCTAAAGAAATAACAACGAGGCATAATTGCATAATTATGTTCACTAGAGGTTCTCACATCGAAATCATCCATTTCTCTGGATCTCCAAAAAGTCTTGGACAATCATTCTAAGGTATTTGAGACTCCCAAAGGCCTCCCACCTCTTTGTGATCATGATCATGCTATTAATTTGATTCTAGGAAGTGTTCCTCCAAACACGAGGCCTTACAGATATACCTATGTCCAAAAGAGTGAAATGGAATATATGGCTATAGAAATGCTAGAGGATGGTATAATTCAACCTAGTCAAAGTTCTTTCTCTGCTCCAATAGTATTGGTTCACAAGAAGGATGGATCATGGAGCATGTGTCTAGATTATAGGGAGCTCAACGATCTCACTATTAAATATAAATTTCTCATTCGTGTCATTGATGAATTATTGGATGAATTGCATGGATCAATTTACTTCACCAAGTTGGATCTTCATTTAGGATATCAGCAAATTAGAATGAAGACTGAAGAAATTCCAAAAACAACATTTAGAACTCATGAGGGTCATTATGAATTTTTGGTCATGCCTTTTGGCCTTACTAATGCACCTTCTACATTTCAAGGTTTGATGAATTCCATTTTCAAACCCTTCCTTAGAAAATTTGTGTTAATATTTTTTGATGATATATTAATATATGGCAAGTCTTGGAAGGATCATGTCCAACATGTTGACATGGTGCTCAAACTATTGGAGGAGAAACAATTATATGCAAAAATATCCAAATGTTTCTTTCGAGTACAAGAGGTGGAATATCTAGGTCATATTGCATCTCATGAAGGTGTTAAGGTAGACCCTAGCAAAATTAAAACCTTTAAGGAATGGAAAATCACCACATCCATAAAGCATCGACAAGGATTTCTCGAGTTGACCAGGTATTATCGCAAGTTTGTTAAGAATTATGGGAGAATAACAACACCTCTAACAACATTATTGAAGAAAGATGCATTTTCATGGACTCCAAAAGCAACTAAGGCCTTTGAACAACTTAAAGAGGCAATGTGCCAAGCACCAGTCTTAGCTACATGAGATTTCACAAAAACCTTTATTTTGAAATGTGATGCCTCATGAAATGGAATTAGTGTTGTTTTAATGCAAGAAGAAAGACACATTGCTTTCGAAAGTTGTCCAATCAAAGGAAAGTATTTACATAAAGCTATTTATGAGAAGGAAATGTTGGCAATACCACACGCACTTAAGAAATGGCGACCCTACCTAGTGGGAAGACACTTCAAGGTAAAAACAAATCATGATAGCATTAAATACTTTTTAGAACAAATATTATCTTCACAAGAGAAGCAAAAATGGGTCAGAAAGATGTTGGGTTATGACTTTGAAATCATCTACAAAAAAGGGAAGAGAAATGTTGTGGCAGATCCACTCTCAAGAAAGGATGAGGATGTGGAAGCATTTCTTTTCTCCATTTCTATTATCCAACCAGATTGGATAAACGAAGAAAGGGATGAATGGAAGAATGATGATGAAGTATGGGCACTCATTCAAAAGATACAACAAGATCCGAGTACATCTGATACATTTAACTGGAAAAATGATTTGTTATGGTACAAGATCGGTTATACCTATGTGTGAATTCCCAACTCAAGCAAAAGATTCTTAGGGAATTTCACACCTCACCCTTAAGAGGGCACTCAGGATTTCTAAAAACCTACCACAGGGTTAAAAAGGATTTTTTTGGAATCGCCTTAAATCGGATATTCAAAAGTTTGTGGGAAAATGTTTGGTTTGCCAAAAAAATAAAGTTGTAACAATTAAGACGTGAGGACTATTACAACCATTATCAATTCCAAGCCAACGTTGGGGGGAGGTTTTAATGGATTTTATCACAGGTTTAACCAATTTGAAAGGAAAGAGTGTTATCATGGTGGTAGTTGGCACACTTACCATGTATGCACACTTTTGTGCATTATCTCATTCATTTAAAGCGAGTACAGTTTCTACTACATTTATAGAAACAATTCAAAAGCTACATGGAAACCCAAAGGTTATTGTAAGCGATAGAGATCCCACTTTCACTCGAAATTTTTGGACAAAATTATATTGTTGTCTTGGTACTGAGTTAGCTCATAGCTCATCTTATCATCCTCAATCTGATGGGAAAAGTGAGATAGTAAACAAATGTTTGGAATGATACCTTCATTGCCTCGTATCTGATAAATAGACATAATGAGTCAAATCGTTGCCACTCGTTGAATGGTGGTATAACACTTCCTTCCATACTGTAACAAAAATGACCCCATTTATGGCACTTTATGGATATAATCCACCATCCATCACATCATATTTAAGAGAAAATTCTAAGTTTCAAGCAATGGAAGATCACATCGAGCATCAGCAACAAGTTCTCCAACTCTTAAAGGATAACCTCACCTTGGCGCAAAATATAATGAAACAACAAGCACATCAACATCGCAGTGAAGGAAGTTTTGATGTAGGTGATTGGGTATTCCTATGGCTACAACCATATAAACAAATGTTCCTCAAGCAAGCTAAGAAGGATAATAAATTATCACCAAAGTATTATGGTCCATACAAGGTGTTGCAAAATATAGGTACTGTGGCATACAAATTGGAGCTTCGTGCAGCTTCTCGAGTGCACCCATTTTTCCATGTTTCATGCTTAAAGAAGGTTATAGGTGATAGGCTTCTAGTTCAAACAATATTGCCAGAACTTGATGAGGAAGGAAAAATTATATTGGAATGTGAAGCAGTCAAAGAAACAAGAACACAACAGCTATGAAATTGGTCAATTTTAGAGTATCTCATGAAGTGGAAGAAATTACCCATTGAAGATTCGACATAGGAGAATGATAATTTTATATAGAAGCATCTAGAACTACTCAAGCGTTGAAAACAACACTATTTTGAAGGAGAGGGGCATGTTAGGTCTGTATAATACCAGTGATTCCGCCATTACTATTGTCATTGTATCCCTTATTGTTATTGGTGTGCCCCTATTGTCCCCATATTGTTATTGTTGTGCCCCATAGAATCCCACTATTGTTGTTTTTGTGCCTTTATATCATTATTGTTAGGTCGACTTTCGTTATATTGTGACCCCTTAGACTCCTATATATAGAAATAAGGTTTTGTCATTTGAATCATCTAGGAATTGTTCATTTTTGTAATGTAAAGGAGGTTGCCCCCGCGAAGAGGCTTATTTATAAGACGTTGATCTATCTTTTTGTGAGCTGGTTTCATAACATATTATGGTGGAAAATGTATACTTTGGCCTATTGTTTTGGTAAATTCTTTCATCTTCTAATATTTTGAGGAGTATTCCTTTAAACATATATACAAGGAATTGAATCAAAATGTTAAAGAACACTCTTACTTCCTTCTGGATTTTTTTGACTTATATCTATTATTTGAGAGTTTCTAACTTTAATCATTTGTCTTTTAATTGATAACAATCATGCTAGTTTCTAGAGACAGGCTATGGAATTCCACTTTTATTTTGTCTTTTAATTTGTAACAATCATGTTAATCTATGAATCTTATTGTTCTCCATATTTTTGTTCTATCTTAGATCCTACTTTAAAGTATATTCAATTTATGTTTTTTTGTGGCTATGGAATCCCACTTTTATTTTGTCTTTTAATTTGTAAAAATCATGTTAATCTATGAATCTTATTGTTCTCCATATTTTTGTTCTATCTTAGATCCTACTTTAAAGTATATTCAATTTATGTTTTTTTGTGAGATCCAATCCTTGTATTTGTAAGAAAGTAGATAATTTGCAAGAATTTTGTAAAACTTTATAGTCAAATTATAAAAATAGAAAAGTCAAATCATGTTAAATCTAACCTCTCAAAAATAAAATATACAATTAATAAGTATTTTTTTAAATATTTTTAAATCATTTTTTATATTTTATAATTATTATATAAAGACAGCATTCAATTCCTCCAAATTTGTAGTACACATTCAAATACTGTTCAAATCAAAATTTCATATGCATTTTTTTTATAAACCCATTTCTAATCATGTAATTAGATGTTCACATCTTCAAAATAATATGGCATAAGGTAGAAAATTCCAAAACTCTTT